>CAEGAE010019854.1:0-39277 GCA_903067095.1 Girardinus metallicus | reverse complement strand
AATATTCAATAATATCCACATATCCACATATATGCTGACTATTACAATAAATTAGAATATTTTTTTTAAAGTCTATTTCAGTGAAACACGGCGTATAACTTAATTACACACAGATAATTCAAAACATGACCGTTACTCTCTAAACTGTCTTTAGGTGTGAGTATCTGTGTTGGGCTGTGATGGACTGGCAACAACCTTTAAGCAGGTATTAAGCATTCTCTTCACTAAACCCACATTTCTAAATAAGAAAAAAAAAAGAAAAAATGTTTTTTATTGGTCTGATGTAATATTCTAATCCTAAATGTTGTGTTTTCATTTGTTGTAAATACAAAATTATCATAATTAAAGGCGTGGTATAATGTATTTTCCATCCATTTTAAAGCACAATCAAGTAACTTTGTGACCTTCAGTTGTTATGAAAATGTTGCATATATATCAAACATAACTTAAAAGAAAGAGGACTGCAATTTGGCGGCTTGGAATTGGGTGTCTGTCCGTGGACAAGAAGCTCCTGCTCATTCCAGCACTTAACAAAAATGCCTTTTCATTATGCAGTTAACAACTGTCCTTAGGAGTGATGGACCTAAACGTAGTTCATATGAGGAGCTCAGGAGATGCTCCATTCCACCAGATGTTTGCTAATTGCTGCTAGTCTGGAGGAGCCGAGTGAGGGAGGCGCAGCTCCAAGGAGGGTCTTTGTGGAAGTAGGCGGAGCTTTGTGAGAGCAAGCATTTAGATATTCCAGGATTTCTCAAAACAAAGCAACACTCCAGAAATGTTTCAGATGACTGATAGAATATAATTGTAACAAGATATAAAGCTCAAAATAGTCGATTAATAATAATATCCCCACACCCAGAAATAAACACTTGAAAATATCCATCTGTGTGTAATTAACAACATTTCGCATCAAGAAAATACAAATCTTTAATTGCTTTTGCCAAAAGAAGTTAAAATCCTCCTGATTCACTGTCTAAAAAGATCACAATCAGCTTTAACCCCAAACCGTAACAATGATGTGAGTAACGTCGAACAGCCTCGTTCTTTCAGTTTTAGTCATTTCAATTCCCAATCACTCAAAATCTTGATCACAGGATTACAGGGGAGAAAAAAAAGACATTAAAAGCATATAAAAGTTGACATGTCTGTATGGAAATGTTTAATGCTAACTGCACAAGACGGGCACTGACAAAATGAATAAAGCAGAGTTCCATTTAACATAAATACATTGATAAATCCTGCAAAAGTGGGATCCATTGAGATGTAAAAGTTTCCTCCGGGACTCCAGAGTAACCTTTCCACTAGTAGGACCTGACTGTTTCCCTGCACATGCAGGTTGAGTGCACATAGAGCGTGAAAGAGCAAGGGACACAAAAAAGTGAAATTGTATTTTCAACCACTTTATCGGGCACAGTAGCAGGGACACAAAGTAGAGATATACGTGTTATATCTCTACAATAAACTAAACATCGGAGCTTTTAAATCTTACATCCACAAACAGATGTGTGTTTGCAGCTTGAGATCTTGTCCTCGGTATCATACCAAGAAAAGAAATAGAGAAGTTTTTATCAGAAATTAGACGCAAAAACTGTTTCAGTGATAAAACAGAAATCTCCTTAAGTTAGTTTAATTTTTTGTTTTATTTTTGTTTGTTTTTTAAAAAAACTGAATAATTTTCCTTGAAACTCTCCAATTTCCAACTAGAAGCCATTTTAAATTACTAAATCTGACGATGATACTTGTTCATTGGAATCCCGAAAACCTGCTGAGGAGAGAGAAGCCATTTCTTTTGTTTTCACTGTTTTATTTATCACATTCTTAGATAAGGTCAAACATTAATTACAGAAATCCTGTTCTTTAAAGACTCCATCTGAAAAAGTAACACAAAACGTTCACCAATGACTCCAGAGTCTTTGAAACAACCTTGGAAAAAAAATAAAACATATACTGAGAGAAGAACAAATGAAAACTGACTGCTGGTGGCAAAATAATAAATTTAAGCAATTCCAGCTTTCATCTTTATTTATTATGGAATCTGGCTATGTACTGACGTC
Organism: Girardinus metallicus; assembly: GCA_903067095.1. Lineage (NCBI taxonomy): Eukaryota > Metazoa > Chordata > Actinopteri > Cyprinodontiformes > Poeciliidae > Girardinus > Girardinus metallicus. Next base: position 37,223 of record CAEGAE010019854.1, on the reverse strand, counting down.
TTTGAGTCATCACGTGCAATTTATCAGGTGACTAAGAAATACCTGATCCAACAACACGCACGCTGTGATTATACAGAACACATTAATTTGTGGATTAGATGAAAGCTGTTTGTTGTTGGCTGCTGATGTACAGCATATGGAGTCACAGCAGATATAATTAGCACGGGTGATTAACTGGCCAGGTTAAGCGTCTTGCACCACGAAGGCCCCCATGAATCTATCTGCATCTTGGTATCAAATGGCCTGTTCAGCACATAATGTTACCTCCAAAGTCAGCCGAGAAACTAGCGGCTGTGACACATCGTGGTGACGTGGCTGAACGTGAGAAAACGGTGTGACATGAGCCGGTGTCACCAGAAAGTTCCACAGGACGACGGAAATGTCACAGTGCGACCACTAAAGGAAGCTCTCGTGGGTTACATTGAAATTTAATGAGCACAACTCGTCCGGTTAAGTCACGGGAGTGAGTCCTAAATCATTAGAACCACGGATCGGAAAACAATTTGGATTGTCAACCTCGAAGAATTCACAGTCTGTGGGAGATACTGAGGGTTGCTGCTTCGCTCAGGAGCTTTACAAACACACAAAAGGTGAAACAAATACATTGATTAATTACACACAGAGGGATATATTTTAACCATTTTCTCAGTGAATCTGTATCGCTAAAATATGACGAAAACCTAAAATTAAGGATATCAGGGACTTGCAATTATTTAAATGGGAAGTATGTATTTTCCAGGCACATAGCACTGGTTTACAGCATTTTCATTGTTGTGAAAATGCTGTAAATCAAAAACAACTCAAAAAATTTCACACCATAGTTGTATCAGACTCCCTGAAATTGGCCTGTGTCCCTTTAAGAACCTCATACTCTCTCTGACACGCCCTCTCACAACAACGTTTCTCATTATGCCGTTTACAACAGTTCTAGTTCCTATGATGAGCTTAGAAGTCTCACATTTTTACCAGGTGTTTCCTAATTGCTGCTGCTGCTAGTCTGGAGGAGCTGAGAGGAAAAAGGTGTAAAGTAGAGGCGGTCTGTGAGGCAGGAGCTCGACTGAGGACTTGAGCTCCAAGGCAGAGTTTTGAGTAAATAGGCAGCCCATGGCGTTAAGGCACCCTCTCAGTGGTTGCCAAGGGAAATTAAAGGAATCCTTAAAAATGCACAAACGCATCACAGAAATACTTCAGGTATGCTATGATGTGTTATACAGTTCAAAAAAGTAAATTTTGCAAAATACCTCTCATTAAGAGCAACGAGAGCTATTAAATACACAAATGGCATGTTATGACCAAAACCATTATGTGTAAGGTTGCTGATCTGAAAGAGGGTCAGCACTTATTTTGTGGCTTTTTCTTACAGGAGAGGCCACAAAATACCATTGCTTAACAACCTGACTATTCATACAGTGCCATATCCAATCATATTAATGTAAAGTTTAGTGCACTTCATGCTTCACTCCACTGATGAGCTTTATTAGGACGGCAATTTCATTTTCCACTAGGGCGTGGCACCCGCACACACTGGCAAAATACCTGGTTTAATGAGGCTGGTATCACTGAGTCTGACTGGACAGGAAACGTACTGGAGGCCATCTGGCATTTCCATTACTGTATCCGTAAGAGAGATGCACAAGGAGGCTTATTGAGTACATATACTAGGCAGAACTCTGCAAAAACACAAAATCTTACCAAGTAGTTTTGGTTTGATTTCTAACGCAAATATCTTAGTACACTTGAAATAGGACAACTTATTTGCAAGCAACTTTTCAGCAATTTATCAGAGCTTGTTTTAAGTCAATAATTCCTTAATATTGATGCAAAAGTACTAGTCCCACGGGCAGATTATTTCACTTAAAACTTTGTAAAAAATATCTTGTCATAAGTGAAATAATCTACCAGTGGACCTAATATCTTTTCCTCAATACTAAGGAGTTATTGACTTGAAACAAGATCCTACATCTTGCTGAACAGTTACTTGAAAGATAGCTCTGTCTTTTTTTCAAGTGTGCACTAGAAACTAGATTAAAATACTTGGTAAGATTTTGTGTTTTTGCAGTGTACATGAACATAATTTCTGGAGTTGGCCAGCATTTCTGTCTTTAATATGTTTTTATTGGTCTAATATGGCGATCATTTGAAATTTGGGATTTCGTCACCGGTAAGCCACCCATCCATGTTTAAAATAAATAATTCTGAGTCGGTTTTTGAATCGAGCCAATAAAATGAACTGACTTTATGGGTTTGGGTTTAATCCACTGAGATGCACCTGGGTACTTACGTATATGATGAGTGAATAGCTTCTGTATGTTTTTGGCCTTTTTCTTCCCACTTTTCCTTCAAAAATTATGTGGAAACATCATTGCCCTATTAGCACAGTGCTGGCCAACCACAAAGTGCAAAGAGTGGACTGCATGTAGAGGTGAGAGGTCACAGCACTGCCAGAGGCTGCAGTGGCAATTTCACAGAGTAATTGCAGGCCAGAAAGAAGGACGCGTTCACCACTAGATGGTGTTTTCGTGGGGCTCCTTAAGGGCCCATCGGTGCCTTTAAGTGTCACTATATACGTTTTGAGGAAAGGTAGAGCTCCATGGCAAAGTGAACTCCAGACTGCTTTTACTTTCTCAAACTCGCTAAACCTCTTAGCGCCTGCTGGTCAGTTGACTCCTCGTTTTTTTTTTCCTCTCTTCTTTTTTTTCGGGACAGAAAACGAGAAACCACACTGTCACTCTGCTCTTTCGCTTCTCTCTCTTTTCTGTGTTCCCACTCTTACATTCAAGTGACTCCAGTGATGAATCCCTTCGTACCCAAAATCCAACCTGTTCTCAGAAACAGCAGGATGATGAATATGCAACAGGACAATGATCCATTATCTAAATGTCAGTCAGTAAGTGTGCGCTGACAGAGACATGCCTTTCGACGGTGCTACACTGCATGGAGGAGGACCCTTTAGTTAGACTTGAGTCACTCAAAGGGTAATTTAATAACCTGGCATAATGGCTGTGTTTTGATACTAGAACTGTACTTCTAATCCTTTGGCCTATGTAAAATGACACTTTATTTTTATTTCTTTTTTTTTTCTGATTTGAGTAAGAATGAGGACTGGTTTGGATGTGAATGAGCTCATCCATGAGTCCACAGAACCTCGAGGATGGCTGCCAGCTTATCATGGACTGCTATCGGTAAGAGGATTTTGTGTACAAAACAGAAAAAAAGGACATTAGGCCAAAAATCACCACAGTACATGTCGAGCACAACCTCATTAGAAAGCCACAGTTGTGCTATTTATCTTTGACTGGTCAGATTAAGGGCTTCCCTTTAGGGTTAATTTAATCCTCATACTCTCTTAAAGGGGAAGTATTATGTAACATCAACTTTTTTGAGTTTTACAACCTGTTATAATGTTATTCCCTCATCAAAAACATGCCTGGCAATCTCCCGTGGCAACCATTCAGGTGTGCAAAACAAGAACCGCCTTCGATGCCAAAGTTCCTCCTCGGTTCTGCAGTTTCCAAATTTCCACTACATGGAGCAGCCCTCCTCCGCAACTCCCCCACTCAGCTCCTTCAGACTAGCCAGCAGCAATTAGCAAACACTTGGTAGGACTGTACATCTGCTGAGCTTATTATACGAGCTGCTTTTCAGTGAAACGCTGGTAGAAATCTTGTTCAAGGGTTGATAATTGTGACGTTGTGATGATTTCCTGAAGGTGGAGTTTCAGGAAGAGTAGAAGTTTCTTAAAGAGACATAGGTCTAGTTTCAAGGTGTTAAATTATGAAGTCAACTTTCTGTTAAGTCATATTGGATGTAGACATAGTGTTTTTATAACAACTGAAAGTAACATAGATACTTGATTGTGCTATGAAAAGTCACTATGTGCCTGGAAAATACACAATACTGCCCTTTTAGTCTCACAAGGGTCTTTAGTTGCAATAAATACACACATGAAACAAATTTCTAAGTCATTTACTTTTCCTTTTTCAAGCAAACAATTTCTTTCTGAGATGTTATCCTAAAAAGTTATTTCATTTTGGAATTTAAGTGTTGTTGTTTTGTTGGTAAAACAATTTAAAGCGGTGGTATTATGTATTTTATGTATGAATTTGAGGAGGAAATGACACAAAAACTTGCACAGCTCAAAAAAGTCGATTTAACATAAAATTTACCTTTAGGTAAATTTTGTCATTAGGCATTGGCATTTTGCTTGGTGATTTAACTGAGGAAAGTGTAGAGGAGAAAAAATAAAAAATCAATGTTCACAGCCCCATCAATATATTCCTGTCTCTGCACAGTAATAAAGCATGAATAGCACAAAGCTAAAATTGGAAGCTGCTCACTTTCCACTTAGTTAACCCTTACATGGCAATTAGGCCAAATTAGAGTTAATGACAGCAGATAGTTTGTAATGATTACCAGCAGATGGAGTTTGCCCATCTGTCAGGCCACTCCACGAATTAATATGTTCTTTCTTTTCCTTAGATATTTAGTTCAGTACAAGATTTTCCACCCTGCAGGTCTTTGCAGGCAGACTGAGTGGTATCTGTTGAGAAAGCCTTTTGCTGAGATAATAATAATAAAAAAAAAAGAGGATGAAGTGTTTGTGTGATTCATTTCAAGCTTAATAAAGATGGAGAGAAAACTTTTTGTACAGTTTCAGCTCATGTTTAGTCTTGTAATTTGCATATCTTATTGGGCACGCATGAAATATTTTCCATTTTCGTTGGGATTTCTTTTTCCTGTATAGTTCAGGCCTGGTAATGAAGATAAGAAGAAGTTTCAAAAAGTCCTCCAGTATAATTTTTTTCTCTTTATCCAGAAAGCCTACGGCTCTTCATTTCAGCCATACAGTTCCCAGAGATGTCAGTGTCCAAATTGGAACATGTTTTCCCTCCGGGAAGACGTTTTTAAAAAAAAAAAAATGTCAGCAGAAGACGAGCTGAGGAAAGAGCGTCAGAACATCGACAAAGTCAATGTTCAGAGACATCTTTAAAATTCGTGGGATTAAATCCGAACTCCACAAGAGTTGAATTAGTTGTTCGAAGATGAGATTACGTAGCATTTAACTGGTTTAAAGCACTCAGCAGAGGAAATTTTCAGCTCTAATAGCAATTACAACAATCACACCTAATCACATATTTTACATCAAGAGTCTGACCTGATCCTATTAATCCTATGCACATAATAAAATGAATTATTTTACTGCAGCAATATATATAATTTTTTTTTCATGCAGTCTTCCTGTAAAAACGGAGAATAGTGAAATCCTCAGCTGAGTCCCTGCGGCCTTTTTGTGCGGTAAAGAGACCCGTCCTTGGCACGGGTAAGAAAAACACCAAATCTCTTTCTAATACTTAATTTTAAAGTCACTGCTGGTGAGTAAGTTCGGCAGCTCCTGCATACTAATTTGCACAGACGTCGTCCTTGAGAGGCATTTGATTAATAATGGATACAGTGTGACTTTACGCCCATGGCTGGGGCCAGGCTGCAGAACGATGAACTGCAACATCGAATTTGAAACTATGCCCTTCCTCGGTTTCTGCATCCACAACATAAAGCATTTTGTATTCATTTGGACAATAAATGGAGTAACTAAAGAGTTTTTCATATTCAATTGATTCTCTGTTGCAGTTAACCCCTAACAGGACACAGGCAAGGAAAATACATGCCATTTACGCTACTAATAATGGAGTATATTGACTAACATGTTCTCATTAATGATCTCTAGAGATGTTATGCTGGTATGTTATCAGCAGTGTGAGATTTTTGAAAGAAAAAAATAAAAATCCCATTACTGGCTATTCTAATAACGCTTGTCATTTTTCCCCTCTGTGGGCCTATTTGCTGCCCAAGTAAATCTGCTCCTAATCCAAAAACATGCAGAAGAAAGTCTGCAGATAAAAAAATCGTATTTAAATGCCTTTTAATTAGTGATTAAAATAATGTGCCTCAAACTATGGCTGATCGGTTATAACATTTTTTGTACCCAAAAACATAATTGAATATAAATACTAGAGACGCTCTTATCCCAATATTTGAATTTGAAAATCCGTGAGCTGATATTTTCCAGCTCAGAACACGTTTAGCTAAACAATTAGTGTCGTTTGTAGCAGACTGTTAGATGTACTGCCGCATTAGCTAATGTTTATATTTACAAGATTAACTAGAACTGAAAGCAGTTATCGCGGGTTCCTCGCCCGACTCACCAAGAAGGATACAAAGCAAACTTATTTCACCGTAGATACGGTGGCAGTGCCGAGCAGCCATCCAACATAAGGGCTAAAAGCCCTCTGTGTATTTGCGGATTTGCAGAAAACAGTATTTTTAAAGGTGAGAAAAAGAATGTTCATATACTTTATAATTAGCAAGATCCAATCAAATATTGCATTATGGACAAATTAATTCATAACCATGGAGAAAATGGCCTACCCTCATGTAGCCTAGCATGTACGAAAAAAAAACTGGTTAGCATCTAGACTTTTGTACACATCTCTCTGCTCCGCTGTGAGAAGATTAGCATTTTAAATCACGTGGTATAAATTCAAGGAAAAGTCGGCGATTGGATTAAATTCAACAAAATGGGTTGGTTTCTAAGCTAGCTGCTCAGCCAATACTTAGTGCCAACTAGATGTTTAGTTCCAAAGATTAGCTTAGCGGCAGAGCTCAGAGACATGTTAGCTCAACTTGAACAAGTAGAAGCCGTGGCTGTCTTAGCAAAAGCAACTTGGAAAAGTATTGGAAGTTGTCCTGAACAGTAGAACGGTCCATCACGTCCAGCGTCCATCATGGCACTTTGTGAGACTAAGGGTCACACAATACAGTGAGCGTTACAATGAGCCTTGAGAGCTTTTCACATTCTTGCAAGCTGCAGAGCTACAGAATGAGAACTGTAGGAAGAGAGGAGGTGGTGGGATGCACTGTTTCCAACTTAGCAACTTTGCTGCTATTTTTTGCAGGCATTTCAACCTTTCAGGTGACTTTTCATAAAATCAACAACAAATCTAGCTAGTTTTTCAGATGTATTGGAGGCTATTAGAGACTGTGACAAGAGGGAACATTCTGTTCTTGCTCTCCTTAAGAAGAATTGGGTGCCGCTGTGTGGCCCTCCCCCCCCCCGACCCAAAGCACTCACAGTTCTCAAAGAGCCGTCCCTTCCAGCTGCAATCGGGACCCCTCAACATCCTGCAAGTACCTTGTATATGTGCAAAAGTCGGTATTGATACCTACTCTTACCTTCAAGGTGGGATGTAAATGTTGAAATTTATTTGACTAAGATAAATAATATAATTTCTATTGTGTCTTTCTTTAACTATTTAGCAGGCATGGAGTCAAGGCAGGTTGTTCTGAGACTGAAACTATGTTTATAGTTCCACTATTTTAGGACAATGTTAGTTTTTCGTACGCTAGAAAATGCAAAATTTAATGGAAAAACACTTGCTCAACCAAAACTAATCTACTTATTTGTACTAAAGTAATGACTGTCATAATAAACAAATAATTATTGATGAACAATGTCTAAACTGACTTCATTACATTTTACAATTGTTTCATGAAAAAATACAACTGTAAGAGATTAATAATGATTTGCCATATCAGGCATTCAGCCCATCATTCATCCCTGCTACTTAGATGAAAAACTGAAAGTTTAAAATGTGGTCAAAAATATTAAAGACTCCTAGATGGTTCAGGAAGTAGAAAAAAAGATAAATTAAAAAAAAAAAATTATAAATGAATTATAAGCAAAAAATAAAGTAAAAAAAAAACAAACTTGTTTTTGGTCCCTTTTTCCAATCCCAAGGGCAGATAAAGGAGATTCTGACAAAAGAAAAAAAAAACGACAAGAATCAAAATTTTAAGTTTTATGCTTATTAAGTGTGGTTTTTATTCACTTTTTCCTCCCTCCTGCTGCATAACAATTACCTGCAGATGTTATGCAAATTGTGGATGTTCTCCCTGTGCATGTGTGGGTTCTCTCCGGGTTCTCCGGCTTCCTCCCACAGTCCAAAAACATGACTGTCAGGTTAACTGGCCTCTCCAAATTGTCCCTAGTTGTGAGTGTGTGTGTGCATGGTTGTTTGTCCTGTCTGTCTCTGTGTTGCCCTGCAACACACTGGCGACCTGTCCAGGGTGACCCCGCCGAATGTTAGCTGGAAATAGGCACCAGTGGTCCCTTAGTGGAGTCCCTGACTCCACTAAGGGACAAGACTGTACAGAAAATGGATGTTATGCAAATTGGATGTTTATACTTCTACTTTCAGTAGAGAAAATAGCTACTTGGATTCATTTGATTGTAACAGAAGTGATAAAGGTAGCAAAAAAAGTGAAAAGATCAGATATCTAAAGCGAGTATACATTTTGCTTCATGTCGCTTTGGATTTAGACACTCTCACTGTTTAAAGTGTATTATATGCAAGTAGAAATCACTGAGATGTAAAGAAAAACTTTAATATTGTTCTAAATAAAGACCTTATGGGGAAACGGAGGATGGCAACGTCTTTATCTCTACACATAAAGACGCATTTTATTGGCACTTTGCTGGATGCTGCACTATATAACGGAGACGGTGGTGACAAGGCCCATTAGCTCTAATGGTGGGGAGGTCTTAATTCTCCATCTCCTGGAAATAGAAAGCTCTGCTATTTTTATTGTGTTTAATTGGAGTAGTGAGCAAATTAGAAAAGCAACTGCACAAGAAAACCGAATTGTAGCACAAACCTTTTACTATGTTAGAACGTAAAAGCATCTCGGTGCTGAAGCACCTTGCAGGTATTTGAGAGAAGCCACTGGAAACAGAGAGCTATGCAGAGGACAAAAGGCAGATCTGAAGAATTGGGGCTGCCAACGATCCCTCCCCCTTGTGTGCAACCACAAGACTCACAGGTCATGATGATTTACTGACAAAACAAGGTCCCCTCTTCTGCGTGCCTCAACCCTGGCAAGGAACACACCGCCCAAACGGGATATTTCACTCTTTGCCGGCGCTCATTTCTCAAAGGTAATGGCTCGGAAAATCTGGAAATCTTTAAAAGGAGACGACGACAGCAGCGGCGGCTACAAGGCCATTATGCATTCTTGACTTTAAACCCGGCACCATCACAAGCTGAGGCACTCTCGACACGGAGGGGGTCACAAGTATATTCACAAGTGTATCATTTTCTCATTACTTTACAGTTCCCTCGAAAGCCAGCACAATCAGAAAGACTTTATTTGCTGTAACAATGGTTGGAAGTATGAGGGAAATCCTGGGCAGCGACAAAACCGGAAATAGAGGGCAGTGGGTGTTTGTTCAGTCCTTCATATGTCGGGGCATTTCAATGCCTTTTGTCTTCAGTTTCAGAAAACTCTTTTGATGTGATGACCAGACTCCAGCGAGACAACCTACCCATTCTCAAACGATACAGGATCAGCGAGCCACAAAGGCATGTGGTCAGTAGTCAGTTCACAGGACTTATCCCACTAAGCCGGCTTATACTTCAGCTCATAGCACTTCTAAGCTTGTTAAAAAAGTAAGCTCAAACTGAGCTAATTGTTTCCAGAAAATCTCTGGGAAAACAGCCATAAGAAAAATATTTCAAATTGAGACTTTTTCACCGGAACATTGGAAACTTTTTAATTACCTGCTTCATAAGATTCAAGTAGAAAGAGAAAGTTTTTTTTTGTTTTGTTTTTTTTTCCAAATATAAGTACCTTCTCTTTTTTCCCAATGGGCGTTTTTCAACCACAGTCTTCAGCTTCTGTCTTGGCCAACAAAGCGTTAATTGTTGCAGCTGTGATATCTTGATATTTTTGTCAGCTGGCGTTGGAATTTCTTTCATGTTTTCTATTTCAAAGCAAGCTCCCATCCCCGAAGATTTGATAGCTGACTCATGCTGCTTAGCTGTTATGCATCTTAATGTGGCTTTTTCCGGGCGTTGCGTTCATTTCAGTTCAGTTTCGATAGATATAGTTTGCTTCATTGTGCTTTTCAGCTGAAATGCCTGCTGTTACCATTAAATGAATCAGACTAAAGGGAAGTCAAGAGTTTATATTGTGACTAAATGTTTTTAATACATGCATTATTACAAATTAATATTCAGTGAACGTTAAATGAGATGTTGTGTAGCATGCAGGTGCATCCCAATAAGTCAAATAACCTATGTTAATTTATTTATTTTAATTAAAAAGCTTCATTTGTACTATACGGATTCATTACAGTGGTAAATTCTGAGTAATCCCCTTTGTTAATTCTGATGGTTCAGGATTATTAATAAGGGAAGCCCAACATAAGATCATTAAAGGGGCATTTTTATTTATCTTCCAGGCACAGAGTGTCATTTTATAGCACAATCAAGTAACTACATTACCATCATTTGTTATAAAAGCTGTTAGCATATGCATTTCGATGCCTTGAAACTGGGCCTCTGTCCCTTTAAGAAGCTCCTACTCTTAACGAGACTTTGCAACAATGCTCCTCACTGTGCCATTACCAACTATTCTTAGAAGATTGGTTGTTCATAGGGTGAGAAGAAGATGAGCTCAGCAGGCTCACAATTCTGCCAGGTGTTTGCTAATTGCTGCTGCCACTAGTCTAGAGGGACTTTATGTTAAACAGAATTTTTTTTTTTCCATCTACCCCAAATATCAGCTTATTGTGGTCATTATATTACCACAATGATGCTACATATCACGAGTTCTTGAATTAAATCATTAAAATAAATTACAGTTGCTCCAATTTTTCTTTTTACCATTTCCATATATTTTCGTATTTGTCAAAGATGGTGCAATTCGTAAACGAATTCTGCTCCAGAGCAGAAAAACAGGCCCATTAAAAATGCTCACTGTGAGCAGAAGAACCTCATTACATTTATATTCTAAATCCTGCACCAGTTCAACACCTCCTCACACACACACACGCCCGCCGCACACGCACGCACACCCACTCTCTCCCCCTCTGTAGATCTACATTGATTTTTTTTCCCTCCACACATGTAACATGCTTGCTGAAGCATTTTATCACCTGCCACGCTGACATATTTTATAACTACATCACAGTTATTACCTTATAACTGGAAAAATCACTGTTGCATAAAATAAACATGATTGTCTAAGTAAGCCTCTACAGCAGTCTGATGCAACTTGTTTAACTGGAGAGTGGAAGACAAAAATGATTAAAGTTCGAAAGAAACAATTACCTTGCTCATCGGAACCTTCTGCCCGTGAGTTGATTGAGAGCGGCCAGCGAAATGATGGAAATCGCAGAGCGCACAGCGGTTTTTATGGATGGCATGCTAAATGGTGGGAAATTTAATGCAAATGGTATGCAAAATACTAAGGAGAAAAATCAACATCACCTTGCTGTGGAGCATGGCTGGGTATCAAAGCAAACATCATTTGGAAAAGCTTATGTTTGCTCCTAAAAGCAGAGGAAGGTAATAATGTATGAACTGCAAATAAATTATGTACAGCTCATAAAGGGAGGTAAAAAAAAAAAAAAAACACACACATACACACAAATTTAAAACATAAAGTTTAAACTCTCATATAATTTCCAGGCAATTTCCAGCTTTAAATATAGAATTAAGCCAGATGTAAACAGCACTGCGTATGGGTGACACAGTTTACTCTGCGTGCATCTGTCCAGGGGCCAGTGTCTTCCACGTGTTGGAATATGAATATGAATCGCGTTGTTTGATGTGTCGTGGGTACAACTGTGAAGAAGCTGAAAAGCGAAAATAATCTTCAGAATGTTTACATTTTGCATCCATCACATACGGAATAAGTTATTAAGTCCAAATCCGCGCGGCAGGATAATTAGAGCCCAAATACGGCGGAGTAAGTGTGAACTACTTTCAGGCAGGAAGAAGACGACCAGGGTCCTACGGCAGATGGCGAGGGCCTCAGAGCTCAAATCCACAGCCTCGATTCAGATCTATGGCAAGCCCTCCAAGACATTTTGGAACACCTGTCTGCAAGATAACTAGAATCACTGCAGTTTAAACTAGTATCAACATCTTAGGTTACTTCTTTTTAAAACAACCTCCTTTTGTCTTAGTCCCAGAAGCTGTAAAGTAGTGGTTTAGTTGACCTGGTTGAGCGATTTCATCTCAAAATATAACATGAAGCTTTTAAGATGCTGCTCGGTCGTAGTTAAACATCAACATAAATCTTTTTCTTTATACTTTAAACGGCAACCCGATCCTTACAAAAATAACCATTAATGCGGAATCGCAGTTACGCCGCAGGGAGTAAGTGCTGGATCCCTGCTCAGCTTACCAGTTTGCTCAAAAACCAATCAACGAAGACTGTTTATTATTTATAGTGTAGTTCCGCTATAATGTGGAGAGACGGAATATCAACCAAAAACCAATAAAAAAAATATATTTTACGTAAAAATATCCAATTGATGCGCATGTCGTTGAGTTATCAACGACTGTGGATGTTTCTTCATCTCCAGTTGAAGAAACATTTGTTATCAAGGAGTTTGGCAGGACAGCAGTGGCTCACCAGGTTGGCACAAATCTCATGGTGGATTTGACATTACATAACATAATAATATTTCTGATGGTATGCACACGTCTCTGTTGTTTAAGCTATTTCCATAAACTGTAAATAGTCCGGTGTCTTCAAAGCAAATATACATGCAAATTTTGGACAATCCTTGGAACAGAGGACGCTCTTCCAAGGTCCTCTGCACAGTAACTGCACAGTATTTTATGTTATGATCTTACTGTATAGTATATCATTCTTAATTTTGACTTTTTATATATTTTAATACATGTATCTACATGGGAACCTATGTACCTCGATGTCTTGTTGCGTTGCTGCTGTTTCACCTGAATTTCTGCACTTAGTGACAGTAAAGGACGTCTCTATTCGATTCTACAGCTTTCTCGTAGCATAAGGTTGTTTCTCTATTAGAACTACAGCTGCAGACTTGAGCTATAATAACAGCATGCATTGTCAGGATAATTGTAATTACAAGTTTTGTTGGGTTTTTTTTTTTACTTTAATTTTAAACAATGAAATGCAGTCATATTTATTATAAAATACTAATATCTATATATATATATATACCTATATATATATGTAACTTTTTTTTTCCAGGTATAATAATGTTATCTGAAGCAGCTATTTACTGATGTTGTAATTATGGTACACAGTCTTATAAAAAAAAAAGAAGAGAAAATAAACAAAAACAGCTGAAGTAATTCTTGTGCAGAGTGGTACGCTTGCTGGTTGTTCTGCTTTTTTCTGCCTTTTTGGTTTAGACTAAGTCTTTCCACATCAACATGACCCACCTTAAATATTAAAAACGCTCAGGAGGATTCAATTGAAGTTAGGCAGACTGTAGAGTATTCTTCATGAAGTAAAAAAAAGAACATAATTAAAGAAAGATTCTGTGTTTGTCCAAAAAAGTCTCTATTCAGGGAATAAGAAATGACAAAAGCGAGGAGAATTTACATCAGACCTAAGGGCAGATTTTTGTTAACGCAAGATGGAAGAAAAGTCTATGCCTGTCCAGAGTCTGGTCAATAAGATGTGAAAACACAGGTTGTCCTGACCTGGCTTCTGTAGAAACACCCTGAAAAGGGTAAATGATGTCAAAGGAAGTGTTTCAAAAAGAAAAAGAAAAGCTCAATTTATGGTGTGGCTGTAGCTGCACTGCACAAAACTCAGTGAAACAAGTTTCTGAAGAGAAGTATAAATACAGCAGCCATGGCTGTTTCTAAGGAAACATTTCACTACATCAGAAAAAAACTGCAGACAAACTAATTGACTAATGATAACAGGTCTTACAGTCTAGACATTTACTGGATTTATTGTGTATGTGAAAATGAAGACTTCACTTTTTCAATCTTTTATTTTTTGTATATTTATAGAATGTAGAATTACTGACAAATTGTTTCTGAATTCAGCATGGGGAACTGAGGAACGAACCTGCAGGTTGAGAAATGCTGGCTGGCACCGTTTAAAATTAAACTAAGCCCAACTAAGGACAAAAATCACAAATCAGCTTACATCTGTGTTGATAGTTAAAACACTTGTCCCTACAGAGATAAACTACTAAATTAAATAAAACATCGAGAGTTGAAATTGATTGATCTCTGAAATTTTCTAGAAAAAAACCCCCGAAGATTTTCAAATTTGCAAGAAAAAACTCAAAAAAACATTCAAATCTCAAAATTCCTGAGTTTTTTCTAGAAAATTCTCGATGTTTCAAACTCTGAAATTTCCACGTGTTTTTCAGATTAGATTTCTGAGTTTTTTGGTGAAAATTCACTCTTTTACACCACCCTGATACGCAGTACAGCAGGGATGTCAAAGTCCAGTCCTCAAGTGCCGCTGTCCTGCAGTTTTTAGATGTACCACAGGTACAAAACACTGGAATGAAATGGCTTAATTACCTCCTTCCTGTGTAGATAAGTTCTCCAGAGTCCTGCTAATGACCTCATTATTCCAGTCAGGCTAAAAGTTTAGCCTGACTATTAGAGTACTTTTTTTTTTCTGAACGACATATTGTAGAAAAATTCATGTTGCAATATTCTGCATGGGAGCTCTTCAAAATGTCTACTCGCTTTACTTTCTACTATTTGTTTTTATGGAGGCTTTAATTAAATTTTTATGTTTTAGTTTAGTGCATTAAACACTGTCCTGAGCAGGTAACAATACTTTCCTGTGGGCATAAGCTATTAATACGAAACAGTCAATTTCTATGACTTTTTTAAAAGCATAGAAAACATCAATACATGTTTGAGCGTGTGTGTGTGGACCCCTGCCCTCTCTCTTTCTTCTTCTGCCTACAAAAATGTGCTGCTGGTTTCTTTTGCTCTGCAGCCCTTCAGCTTTTTAACTAGATGATCCGGTCGTGTTAGAGTCTTCACCCGTTGCTAAACAGCATTTCTAACGCTCTATTCTGTGCACAAAACCACACATTACTTTCAATAAAAAAAAAAAAAATATTTAAAAGTAAGAAAAGGAGCTCACAGATTGGAGCCAGCCCCTTATCCCTTACACAAACACACACATACGCACCCCCACATGTCAACACACCGAGCAGCCTCTGTGACAAACACCACCTCACAGTGAGCCAGAAGTTTACCTTTTTCTAGCATCTCTAAAATGCTAGAAGATTTGGCAAAGCAGGTTAACATGATTGGAGGACAAAGGACGGGTTGTGGTCACGGCACAGAGCAGAAGGAACTACGTTTGTACACACAGCGCAGCCGGTCGCCCTCATGAGAATACATCCTTGGTTGATGAGGCCGCTCTCTGCTCTCCAATAGCAGAAAAATGGCCTCTTGCTGAGTTCATTTCTCACTACTATTTCCTGTGCTGGCTGCTTGCCTGGACGCTCAGATTTCCGCTGTTTGTATAGCCATGATTTCACGCCGGTGTGATGCTACTGCAGGTGCATCACGTGAAATGCTAATCATTTAATCATTTAAAAGGAAGTATTGAGTTATTTCAGAAATTCAGTTCACAAACGATTGTGGTCGTAATACAATTATATTAAAGAGATTGTAGATACATTTCCATTGGTAAGTTAATTTTGATGATTATAATCTTAGAAAATGTAGATGAGAAGAGTAAAAGATTTAAAACAGCATGACCTACATTTTCCGTGAGGAAATCTGCTTACTTGACAGCTTTCTAACAGGCAGTTACTATAGACACCCCTTGCAAAAGTGCAGTAATAAAATCTCATCGCTTATTTGCGTATTTGGGTATTTGCTTAACAACGCACCTTTGCGTACTATTAGGAAGTTGAGTGGAAGGAAAAAGTGTTTTGGCCAAAAGGAATAATCAAATCTTTGACTGGATTATAAAGCAAAGCAGTATTTTTCAGCAGGCTGCATTTCTGTGTAATATTTTAAAAAACATTTTTTTACTTGTTCTGATCTATTTTTTTTCCTTCGAAAAACTAAGGTTCAGGGTTTTACTGTAAGCTGAACTCCTCAAATAAAAAGAAAACGTTGAAATATATTGTCATATGTATAATGAATCTATATTATATAGAACTTTCACTTTCTGAATTTCACTGTTAAAATAAATTCACATTTCAATGACATCCCACAACATTTAACTGCGGCCGAAGTTTTAAATGACATGTTCAATTTTAAAAACAAAAGATTTAGATTCCGACTTCATTATAACTTTGGACTTTCCCAAAGTACTCCAACAGTCAGGAGGAAGGACTCACTACATACAGAAGTAACAAAAATAAGGTAATTTGAAGGTCTTCTCCCAATTACTTTACTCAGCACAAAAATTTGAAGGATCAAGAAAAAAAATAATCAAATGAACATAAAATCATGAACAATATTGATGAGTTTGGACATAGGTAAGTGTCAAAAACATATTTTTTAGTCACATTTTTAGCCTGATGTTAAAAACATCATCATCATCAGAGTGATAGCCCATATCCTGTTAGCAGAATTTAGCTAACCTTAGCATCTAAGCTAATTTTAGCTTGTACACTGTTTGAATGTTAGAAAACCTGCTTTGCTAGTGCTAGTGAGATGTACGAAATAGATAGGTTGTAGTTTTTCACTCTAGCGTTCACTAAAAAACATGTTTCTTTTAAGTTTCTTCATTTGTTTTGTGGGAAATAAGACAACTCGTTCTACTGTTGTATTGTGAGGAAACATTTCAGAATAGTGTGAAAACACAGGAACATCAGTCACATCGCCTGACGCTGAAGCAGTGTGCTTTACCTCAGAGATGCACTACGAATTTGAAGTAAGTTAAAAGTAAGCTAACATGCTAACGCCTCCTCTTATAAAAATGTACATTATGTTAGAAGGACTGAAAGGTGAGTCGACACAAAGCCACATCAGCAGGGAAAAAACAAAACAACGGTGCTTCTGGTCTGGTCTGACTAAGAGCTATGGTGTCGAAAAAATTGAATCGCTTCATTCGGTCTCGTCATCATAAAGGAAAATAATCATTCTCAGCCCATTCCTGAGAGCTTTGTAGTCATAAAAGACAGAGTATGGAAGGGTGCTGTAAAAACCACCACTCACCTCACATAATAACCAAAATTACTACAAATGACCCAACAAAGCCATCACCAGGAGATGACTCCTCATTCAGCAGCTCAGTGAGCTCAATATTCCCGGTTTTGTGGCGCATACATCCTCTTTGTCACTCCTGGTCTGTTTCCAAGAAGCAATCCTTGGAGTATCCTGGCGTTAGCTCTCCTCACTGCTACCTTTTTTCAGCTGAAAGCCATTATGCGGCTGTGTTCACAGCTGAGCCGTCTTCCACTCACTGTGCTGAGCCCACCGGCGACTTTACGTGAGAATTAGGCTACAGCCGCTTCACTGTCACGTTTTTATCAATTAATTTTAAAAGCCAGTGCACTACCCATTAAGATTGTTTCAAGAGTTCAATATTAGGTCAAAAACATACAGAACAGGGGATGCGGTGCATGTTGGGGAGGTTGACGAATTTACATAAAAGGATTTACCAAATTTAGCCATGGAGAAAACTTGTACAAACATTTCATTTATAACTGCCTGACTATGACAATTACCAAGAAAAACTATGATTTCCACATTTGGCAACAACATGACTTTTTTTAGTGACAGAAACAATTTCAATGTTCGTCACGTCATTCACTGTTTATTAAGATAAATTGGACTCGTTTGCACCATATGCTCGGCAGCCATATGTTAGGACACAGATTAGACCGGAGCCATGCTGAGATTAATGCTATCCGCCTAAGTCAACCGTGTTGGTGTGTTTGCTCTCAACAAGGTGTATTCTACACTTCCAAGCCTCTGCACCGCAAATCTAATTGAAACAGACAGTTGATGCTTTGACAATGAGCAGCCTGCACTGAACAGCAACATGTTATTTCTGTAATCGTCGTCCACAAATATGTGTATTGTCAACTGTGTCAATACAGATAATTTTTGATCCAAAGAGCTTTTAGCTCAACGTTTAGCGTCTGATCTTGATGTTTTTAAAGGTAGTATGTAAAGATGCAATGTTGTCACATTCTGCAACTACATTTATGTTTACAAAATTGAATAAGTTGAAGTTTCACAATTATACTTTCCTGCCTTTATTCACATTACTGCCAGCTATGGAGTTAAATCTGAACTGTAGACTATATGTTGGCATCTCAAAGTCTTCCAAAAGGATGCCAGTGTTTCCATATTGTTTCTTTCATGCAAAACAGAGGTTAAAAGCTGAAAACCACCATGTCCTATAACCTAGTTGGTAAGGTTCAGGGGTGTAAAGTACTTCAGAACAAAAGAAAAAAAAAAGTTTTCTGTCAACCAGGAGCTTCTTGTGGTGTTAAGGGTTGGTAAAACGGTGTGAAAAGCAGCAGTGGAAAAAATAAATAAATCACATTATAATGAGTTATTTTTTAGAGAAGCAGTGACTCTGCATATCCTAAGCCAAAACCCATTTTTTCCTGTATGGTCTGCCAATTCTAATTTTCAAATTTTGACTGATTGCAATTACTTTCTCTAATAAAAGTAAGAGGGAGAAAGAAAAAAAAGATGTATTGTAGGCATTTTGATTGAAGCAGTCATTTTCTATCTGATAGAAAACAAAAGGCATTTTGGTTGATAGAAAACAAAAGAATTACATAATGCAACTCATGAATAGGAAAATAATATCTAGCATGTTAATTACCATAACAGTAAAATTAAGGAAAAGTTATCCAAGTACAATCTCTAGTCAATTGAGTTTAATAATGTGAGCACAATAGACTGACAAACGTTATGCCAAATAAAATAGGTTTTTACTACTTTAGTAAAAACTAGTCAAGAAAATGTGTTGATGACATTTTAAGCACTTATTAGTAACTGTTATTGACAATTATCTCCATTAGCACAATTATCTAACTATAACTTAGGGTTCATTCACATCAGATCTGTTTAGTCCGCTTCCATCAAATTCTGGTTTGTTTGCTTAGAAAGTCAGATTCATTTGGGATGGTGTGAATCGAACTCTGATGCAGACCAAAAATGCGAACTCTGGTCCGCCTAAAAGCCTACGCCTCAGTTTGGTTGAAGTGAACTCTGGCACAGTTCAATTGAAAATGTCAACACCAAGTGGTACAAAGACCGCTCCAGAAGCAGGAAGTGGGTTATAGCACAGGGCATTCTGGGTAAATCCAACCAAAACAAATACACTAGCGGGAGATATGGTTTGTGGTCTTTTACCAAAGACAAAGAGAAATCCTACAACCGCTAAAATCTGACGCTACTCCATTTTGGTTTACAGTTTACAGTTGCATACAGGAGAAAGCTGCGTCTTCTTCAGAAGTTTTCATGTCGTTTTCTTCAGTGTTTCTTGGTACAGCGCCACCACAGGCGAGGGGTTTTCCAAGGATTTGGTTTGTTTGGGACAGAGCAGTGTGAAACCGAACCACACCATCCGAAAATGTAACAAATGTTGCAATTTTGGTCCCCAAATCAAACAGTCTACCAAACTATCAGGTGTGAAAACACCCATCAAAACAACCTTAGTTTTGTTCACTTTACCAAAAGGCTGCAGATCCTACAAGCTCCATGGCAAATCAAGGGTGAAAATTCAAAAGAAAGAAGGAGAGCAACTTCCTCTTATCCAGTCAACCTTCCTTTTGCAGTTGTCCCTTCTCTGTAACACCGAGTGTTTTCTCTCCAGTCATCATAGTTGTAATAACCCAACATAACTGTCAATGCTATAAATGTTTGCACACAACACATAAGTAGCAGCTGTCTTGTATTTTCTCCCTGTCATCACTAAAATATCCCCAAAGAAGCTCACGCTGCGCAGCAGACAGTCCACCAGCAGTAGGTTTTTCTAACAAGCTCTGCCTCCATGTTTAAACATTTATTATTCTGGCAAATCCGACAACTATTTTTGACACCGGATTTGCGGGTAGATCAGCCCTCGTTTAATACTAGTCAGCTATT
Organism: Girardinus metallicus; assembly: GCA_903067095.1. Classification (NCBI taxonomy): domain Eukaryota; kingdom Metazoa; phylum Chordata; class Actinopteri; order Cyprinodontiformes; family Poeciliidae; genus Girardinus; species Girardinus metallicus. The sequence continues at coordinate 17,328 of CAEGAE010019854.1, read as the reverse complement.
TTCCTTTGAATACACCTTCTTGTGTCCCTTCGAATCAAATCTAACCGAACTTGTTGTTCCTAACAATAAAATATAATTGCGGTGATTTCTGCAATTATATTCTCCAAAAATATTTACCCACCATTTTGTTAATTATTCAGATTAACACAAAGCATGCTCAAGCAGAACGTTTGTCAGGTCCGGTGTTTTCATTCCCCCTCCAGCTCCCCTTTGCTGTCACATTCGGTGTTATTGTCATGATTAAACAGAGCAGGCGGAGAAAGAAGTGATTGTGATATCTAAGAAAGCATCCCTGCTGGATCCAAACACAGCATATCACGATTTCATGACACACACACGCACACACACTGTATCCAGCTGAGCCACCGGGATGTCACAAAAAGGTTTGCAGGATGTGTGCAACCATGGCAACACAGCAAATAACACCTATGTGTATTATCAGTGAGCACACAATAGAAGGGAAACCAAAATGCTCAAGCCACCGGGCCACACAAGTGAAACGAGGGGAACGCTTCAGACTCAAACAGTGAGGCGAAAACTTAAGACTTCAGTCGTTCCAGGTTATCAGAATAATGGCAGCAAATTTACTGACAACTAAAGAAAAATTAATGACTTGAAGAGTGTAACATTTTCACTTCCCGAGGCAAAGTGTGTGATGATCACAAGGGACCTGAAACCTTTAAGTGAGCCGCAGATTTGACTGTCTAATGTGACGAAGCCCCGTTCCCAAAGCAACCCAAATGACAGCCAGCTGTCAGGCATCTTCGCTTTGCTCAGATGTGTAATCGCAAAATTACTGACATGTCAGAATCCAAGCAGTTTCACAGCTGCGGAGATGTTCACAGGAACTCTTTCATTTCATGTTCGACTGCGACGCTTGAAAGGTTGCACTGTATTGCAAAATTTAACGTCCGGATACTGTACGTAGGGTAAATGATGGCAAAATTAAAAATTCTGATTATTTTTCTTATACTTAGTGTATGCTTGGAGTTCCAAACAATGTCAAAAAATACAGGTTTAAAAACATTTTGGTAGACTTATCTACAAAGCTTATCCCAGATAATAGATCTCTCATTGATGTGCGCACCATAGCCATTACATAATACTTCAGAATGCCATTTGTAAAACAAAAAAAAACTTTTGAATGAATCTACCCTTTTAAATCTTAATATTATAAATGTTGAGTTTTTTAATCTATATGTAAAGAAAGGAAGAAAAAGACCATCAGCTAAAAGCTGCCTCACCTGTTGCTGCAGATGTACTGATAAGAAAAAAGAAATCCTTGACACTTAAAAGTCAGAAAGCAAAAATATTTGTAGACCAAAGAGGGATAAAAAATCAAATATGGCAGCAGTTTGACTTGGAAACGCTTGTTGAACTTAAACTGAGGGATCTGCTGGTAGTATGCTTTCTGGAGCAAAGTTCACTGAACACATAACACCGGAGTCGTATTCGAGGCAAAGGTCTTTTTTTTCACTCTTTTTTTTTCTATAAAAGAGATTTTGGTTATTTCTCAGAACATAAAAGATAAAACACTGAAGAAAATCAATTTGCTGCGTTTTTTTTACCGAGCATAAGACGTTCTAAAAATCATGAATAAAGCATGAAGAAACCTCTCGGTAACCTATAATCTGTTAGAAAGTAAGAATGAATGAAGCCATTTCTGTTTCACTAAGTGAAATTTCAGCTCTGGGACACACAAAATCCAAAGATCTTTACCGCAGATTTAGATGCCAACTATAATTCTCACTATGAAACGCCACAAGATTAATATTTAACCAATTTTCTTTTATTTGAACATCTCTAATTTCCATTTCCCCAAACATATAAACTCGTCTCATTAAATATGTACAACCAGCAAAAAGTAGTGAGACAAACACTTCTAGGTATCCTATTTGACTAGTGGTGTTGTGAAAATGCGCATGCCGTCTAATTACACCTGAGTCAACTTAAGAAAGCTTAACTCCTGAATGTCTTATCACAGTCTTTCCATCGACTTTTCCTCCCGAACTGCAGGATCAAAGAGGGTATCCATCTGCTATTACCAGGCTCATGCAATGCACTCTGTCAGTTAGAGGATTTCCCAGGCATTATCTCCTTTTCATCCTATACTGGAGCTTTATTTTCTCCGAGACACGCATCAAACACGAAGCAGTGCCCAATCCCCCAGCAAAACAAGCAAACGGTCTTAAAAAGATGCCAACAAAGTAATTTACACTTCTAAATTCATCCCAAAATACGCCATAGTTTGTTAGGTCCATTATGTATTTGGGAAGGAAAGTGAAGTGTTTTCTGATGGTAATTCCTCTGATAAAATTCCTGAAGGATAAAAAGGAGGTGATGCAAACTTGTCATCACCTCAGCTTTTCACACTGTCCTACTTGTGTACATTAGTGTGCACAAAGTGTATTTAAGCATATATGTCACACAAAATGTAATCTTTAAAGCAGTTCCCGATGCTGATTTGCTTTTCTTACGTAGCACCACAATGCACTTAAAGCATACAACAAACAAAATTTGTAAGGTTGAAAATTTTGCTGTGTATTCACAATGACAGACAGACACACCATTTAATAACTGTGACATTTTCTCAAAAACTGCACCGGGCCTTTTCTTAATCTCACTCAGATAAATGAAATAAAGGCTACCAGACAAAACCAAAGCCAGCCCCCTCAGTCACGTTTCAAGTCCAAGAGAAATTAAAGCCAATTTTCTTAACAGATGCGGGGATTTTTAAAAATTCTTCCCATGTTGCCGTTTGCAGGTTGCCAACAGAGCAAGCATTTGGTTTATCAGCGCAAATATTATTCTGAATTTTCATGCTGTCACATTACGACCACGATCCTCCTGGAAGATGAACGTCAACCCGAGTCTGTAGTTCTTTTTCAAAGGATTGCTCTGTGTTTCGTTCAATCCATCTGATCATGAACTCTGACCTTCTGGCCTAACTTGCTGAAGAGATGTAGCATAAGAAAAGTAGCATAATGTGAACATCTACAGGTTCTACCATGTATACCACCCACGTTTAGCCTGACCATTGCCTTCCAACACAATACCGCTCGACTCTCATCTCCTCCTAGTAAATCATATGGGATTTCTCCCATTGAGCTCAATTTCTCTGGCTGAATTTCAACCAGGTCAGTCAGAAGGAGAAGATGTAAACAATTGATGTTGATTTTCTGTGCCATTTTATAATTGTAGCCTATAGTTTCATCAATAGTAGCGAAGGAAGTGAAAAAAGCCATTCAAGTCCCTGTTTGCCACACTTCCAAATATTGAATTAATGTCAACAGTCGTCTCATTTGGCTCGGCACTTCTCTCTCTCACAGTGGAGGATAGTGTCAAACTTTACACAAGTCACGGCTAAGCGTTAGCAACTGAGTAAAATTTGAAACCTCAGCAGAGTCCACACCTCCAGCTAGCAATCGTTCTCAAAAGCCAAGGTTCCAGACCATCTGTACGAAGCAAAGCGTAGAACAAGAGGCTGGTTTTTACCAGGCTAACTCATGTTACATCCAGAGGTGACCCTCTCCTTGTTAGGTTTGTTAGTTTAGATGGACGGCCATATCTTGGTAGCCCTGCAGTTCTATTAAACTCTGCTTCTCCAGACAGACTGAGTTTCTCCATAACTTGCGTCACTTGTCTGGCGTTTGTCTTTGAACTTCATCTTACAAATGTTTCTATTACAGTAAAAATGGCAAAATTCAAGTGGATGCTAGAGATTTTTTTCTGGTACTTACCAGTGAGGGGAGGTGTAAAGGAGAGTTGTTGCACTGGGTATTTTTCACAGGTATCACTCATAGCACAAGCTGAAAACAAGTACATGTCTCACTTTTTGGTCAAAGATGTATACTTTCCTTTCCACCATAGTTATGCACGTCCTCGTTTTGTGCAATCCCATATAATCCCAATAAAGTACATTAAAGTTTGGGGCTACGTGACAAAACATGACCTTGAGGTTGCGTTATCAAACATTTTAATAGCGTAGTTAATGTAAAACAGTCCACCCAGGCACCCAGAAAGAGCCTGACGGGCCTTATGAATGTCCTAACATCAGCAATCCTGCTCACCATAAATGAGCCTCTTTTAGTCTACATCACCCAACGCCCGGCGCACAACTCCATCCACTCCTAATTTATCAAGTTTCCCCGCAAAGAAACACACTTTCTCAGTCCAATCTAATGAGCTTACACCGCTGGACCATGTCGAAGAGCATCATCAATAACTCTGAGAGGCTATTCAAAGATAATCACTCTTTAGCAAGGTTATCTCTACATTGCTGAGCTGGTTGCTAGCTTGCGATATATTGATATAAATATCAAACCATAAACCCCTTGATGCGCTTCACATCTCAGTGCACAAGAGTCAGAAATACAGCCGACCTTCTGATGTTTCCCTCCGACTAGCTTGGACGGGATGTCTCATTGCATCTTGATAGATGGGCGTGCGGAGGATTGAGACGGTTATGTCACTACGGTTTTCCTGAAAGACGCACGGACGGACCTGACCTAGCTGATGTTTGGCCGGTTCAATGTCAGTGTCTTCCACGTGCCCCTTGGTGGAGGCCATTATGGACGGTTCCCCGTGCCACAAGAGATTCGGCCGGGGAAATGACATGCAAATTGTCCTGATGTGCCTGTGTCGATCTGTCTCATGAAACCTTGCTAAGAAAAAGTCCAGGGGCGATGCTGAAGGTTAGCAGCACCCCAGAGGGACATTTTAAAAACAACACCACTCTTACTGGGATATTACTGTTGATTAGAGGAGTCCCTGTACACGTTTAGTGGCAGAAGGTTCCTTTACATTTATTGCGTTTGGCAGACAGACACATCCAGAGGGCTGTTCTGAGTGAACCTGATTGTAAAAGTCCAACAGAGAGTGAAAAGGGTGTTAAGACTAACAAGGTTCAACTCATTTAGGTGATCTGACTCTTGTTGATGTCGGAGTTCATTAAGATACGAACACAGCATTCGGACTTTATCATGACAGGGGTTCCCAAACTTTTCAATGCCACGTTCCCCCATTAGCGGCATTAGCTTCTGGCCAAAGACCCGGAAGCAGTGTTTCAGAGATATTGAAACACTGAATGTTACCCTTTTTTTTTTTTGCCAAATGTTGTTTAATTAAAATTGACTAAGTTTTAGGTTTTAAGACAGCAGAACTGGACAGAAACAGTACTTTTTTAGTCAGATGCACGTTTATCCAAGGAATAAAATATATCCATCAGACTAGCTTGACTCACATTGTGTAGCTGCTATTAACTCTGTCAACCCTTTTTGAATAATAATAATAATAATAATAAACTTTTGTACCAGCATCTGTTTTTTTCATTGTTGTTTACTGAGCTTTCTCTTCTCAAAGCTGTAGTTTACTTCTTGCTAAAAGGGAGTCATTTCTTTCAACTGTCGCCACTCTCAGCAATCTCGCATTGAACTCAACCAGAGATTGCTGTAAAATCAAACTGATATTTAAAGGCTGCATTCCATTTTTACTGGGCTAACATATTATCAATTAGCGTCAGGTGGATTGATTTGACAGTCTTGATTTACAATGAGAACCACCTGTAGTTATACTGATATTACATTACACATAGGTTAACTATCTACTAAGTAGGTGAATCCAAAAGGCAATTGGCTGCAATGGATTTTTCTGAAGGTTGAAGGCCCACAAATGCAAGCTAACTTTTTTTAAAGAATGTTGGAAGCCATGCATCTAATTTGTATTCATTTGATGTGCTAACTTCTACTAAGAACATAAAATCCAAATAAAATTGCCTTAAATGTGCGTCTTTAACTACAAAATGTTGTAAAATCTGAGTGAAAATAATTTCCCATCACTTACACAAAACCCAGAAGAATTCCAAGAAATACAACTGTTCACAATCTTTTTGTGTGATTTTCTGTTGCATCATTTCCCTATAAAACGGAGGCCCAAAATGACTTGAAGGTCGGAATCAGACGGCTGAAGTCGGCAAAGGGCTATTTTTGTCCAAAGCTCACTTGCCGGTAGCTGCACAAGGAATAAAGTGCACTTGATCCACTTCACATGGCACTCTGCTCCAGGAATACTAAAGAGGAATATACAATTTTTGATACTGTCAGAGCCTCACAGACAGAAAGAATCACCCTGCAAAAAGGTTTTGACAGGATTCCTGTTAGAAGCTTTGTTTCCCCATTTCTTCTGAAGCATCTATTGTTTTTTTGTTGTTTTTTTTAACAATGTTCTTGTCAATTGTCAGAAAATAGTATAACAAATGAGTGGAAGTCATATCGCATTGTGGCTTTCAACGTAATTTAACAATCTCATAGTTACACCCTCATTTTTCTTCTCTATGGCCAGGGCAGATTGTTCACTAAATTAACTAAATAGTCCAAAAACGCGCTTGATGTAAAAAAGCCGTCTGATAGTCATTTCTGGGACAGACTTTGAGGGTAAACAAAGCATTCATCTAGACCTGTTACCATTTCTTAGACAATGTAAAATAATTAGCAGTCAAATCGCACACCACGTAAAAACTCCTAATAATACACTGATGTCTGCGATCTGAAAATAATGACTAAAATATATGTAAAAACGTCAAATTCACAGTGCTTTTTCCCCTCACACAATGCACTGATCAAAGGAAAAAAAAGAGGATTCATTCACATTTAAGTAAGACAAAAATTAATTGTTCACGATATAATAACAGCCTCTGAAAAGTCATAGAGAACAAGCAAAAAATTAAAAAAAAAACATGCATAACACTTTTAGAAAGATTCCTTTTTAATATTCTTTGTAAAGCTGCAATCCAGTTGCTAACATTGTCTCACTTCCTGTTATTATGAAATATTATCAACTTGCAGATATTTTTGTAGTTTGTTTTCACACAGACACCATGTGAATAACCATACATACTGCCCACTATGTGCGATTCGTCCACCATGTTGGATTTTGGGTCAATTACTAGTGTTCTTGAGGCTTAACATCACAATGCTAACAACCAATCTTAGAACTAGTTTGCAGAATGCAGTAGATAAAGCCACATGATACAAACCTCTTTATGTTAGTCCATTTAGTGACCCAGAAGAACAAAAAACACATTTCATGTTCTGTGGTTTTTATCATCTCTGTTAAACAATCAGTCAGCTTTTGGAGGAGGAATGGGTTTACTCAAAAAAAAAAAAAAGAAAGTCAAATTTGTACATCTTGAAACCAAAAGTATAACCACACCTACACATCACTGACACATTTTATGTGACTCACTTTCTAAAAGAATTTGTCACAAAGCATTTAAAAAAAAGTTTTAAAAAACATAAAATGGAGGACACAGTGCTTAAAAGTATTCGCAACACTTGAACTTTTCCAACACTTGTCATGTGATTACCTAACAAATTCCAACTCATGAATTTGTTAGATAACATTTCTAATAAAGCAGCATAATGAAGGCCACTAATCAGACAGATCAAGAACAAGTTTGGAGCAGATCTGGGTTATTGAACAACATCCAAAGCGTTCACTCCATCATTTTAAAGTTCTATAAGGATGAGGCGACCGCAGAGCCACCAAGACGAGGTCGTCCACTTAAAGTGGCAGGCTGAGTAAAGAGAGCACTAATCAGAGAATCGGTCAAGAGGCACATGGTATTCTAAAGATCAACAGAATCTGTGGAAGAATCTGTGAACAAAATGTTAATCATTCATCCACTCCAAAAATCAGCAAAATCCACTGAAATGTTCGGTTGCCACATGACAAAATATTAAAAAGCTCGAGCAGAAGAAATCTGCAAAACTTCCAATTCTCTAAGCTGTATTTCACCATCTTTATAACCAAGATGTTTGTTTTATTAGGTTTATGTTTACCTGTGGTCAGGTCTATGTGCTGAAAAAGATGCTATTCTGCTTACTAGAAGAAAAACACATCCACATAGACGTCAAGCTGCGCACAGGAATGTTGTAATGACCTCTAGTTTTAGACAATCTCAACACTTTATCCCCATTTCCTATTAATATTTTCAGTAAATATGTGCAGAGGACAAGTAGTCTGCCTGCAGAGAGCTTTACAGAAATAATATCAATCAGCTCCGCTGACAACAGTGATCGATAATTATTTGTGCTGTATTTTTGCTAAGCCGTCTGAATTATAAAACTGTCACAGGTTTATAACCTGTGACTATTGCTCCTTAAATCCAAGGAGCAATAGCAATAGTCTGCCGTTGTATACAAATGTGGGGGACTTGTACCGCAAAGATAAAGCTGTCAGAATAAAAGTGGACGAGAAGAAACCAATAGATCATTGGTATTTGAACTTTTAATAAAGTCTTCACCAAAGTTAGAGGGGTAGCATCATCTAAAATCGACTCTTTTGAGCTTCACATCATCTTATAATGTTAGATCCTCAACAAAAACATGCTTTGATTCTTTCAGGCATGTTGAGAAATCCCTTAGTCTCCCGTGGCAACCATTCAGCTCCGCAAAACGCCTGGTTGGACCGAGCGCCGTCTTTGACGACAAAGCTCCTCCTTGGAGATGCTGTTTTTAAACAGAGCAGCCTTTTCCCACGGCTCCCCCACCCAGCTCCTTCAGACTAGCCATTAGCAATTAGAAAACAGCTGGTGAAACTGCTGAGCTCATCATACGAGCTACTTTTCAGTAAAACGCTGGTAAAACCATTGTCAAAAGGTTAATAGAGGAGCGATGTTGTAATGACATCCTGAAGGTGGAGTTTCAGAAAGAGCAGGAGTTTTTAAAGAGACAGAGGCCCAACTTTGAGGTGTTGAATTACAAAGTCACATTTCTTTTAAATCATATTTGATATATCCTGCATTTTTAGAACAACTGAAGGCAACATAGTTACTTGATTATGCTATAAAATGCCACTATATGCCTTGAAAACACAAACTACTGCCCCTCTATCTGATTTTATGGATTCAAATATGTCCTGCGGCAAAAGTTGGATTGTTTTTCCATCTCTTTTACTGTTAAGATAAAAGTACAACATCTCAATGTGGTTGCAAAACGTGAAACTGAATAAAGTAAATTAAACCAGATCGTTTCATCTGGTGACTCCTCGATCAAACACATCATCAACAAGCTTCTTGTTTTCTTCAAGGCAGCAAAAGATGACGCGTCTTTTTAGTAAAATCAGACATAAAAAATGCAGGCGAGAAAACCACGAGGCCACCTAAATGCCCATTTGACTGGAATAGTTAATGTTTCTGTCGTCTTCCAGCCTGTAGTAGCCAACAGAAATAAGGATCCCCAGCGAGGCCGGCGCAGTCTGCAGAAGAGCACGCCATACGACTTTCTGACAAACAGATCAATGAGAGAGGGACAGAACGGTCTCTCATCACAGCGGCGTGTTGGGGAGGAGTAATTCACAAAGGCATTATCTTCTCTTTTTTTTTTCTTTTGCTAATGCCTCAATCAAGATTGAGGAGTGCATTAAATGCACTACATTGCATCCTATGCTTCTTAGCTCAGAGGCCGAAAGTTTGAATAGGACTTGTGAGACCCGTGGTTGTAAGCGCTGTACAATAATATATCGTCCTTATGCATTATTTAATGGGACTGTGGGGAAGATTGTGTTTGTGCACATTTCGGATTCTGTACGAGATGCATGCAACTCTCTTAATTGGCTTGCTCGGGGGAGCTTAAGGGAAATGCAGCTCCCAGTAGAAGTTATTGATCAATACGACCAGATGCAGCAGCTGAAAGCATGAGCTAAATCAATGTCACCTTCAGGTAAGCAGCAAAAAAAAAAAAAAAAAAAAGGAATCACAAGCTGCAATTTTCTGGAGGTTTTTGCACGACAGTTGTTTACAAAATATAATATCATTCCAACGCCGAGTGGAATGCGTCGATTTACGGATGGATGGCTCCAGAAAGAAACCCTCATTTAGCATAACAGGTATCGGTAGTTACTTTGTTCCTCCTCTAGTTAACAAGAAGAGAAAAATAGCTTCCTCTGCAGTGTGAAGAGGAGAATATTGATAAAGCTTCATTTGGGATTAAGTTATTCCGGACAGGTCGGGTTATGACGGGTGTCAACCAAAACACTACCATAATTCAGAAAATGAATTGAATTGTTTGATCGATTATTTGTCTGGTTTGCTTTGGTCTTTTTTTTTTTACAGTCACAGAGTAGCTAAACGACGCACGCGGTTTCTGGCGGCTTGACTGGTGTTTTATTTATCATCATAGGCCATGGTTACGTAATGCCTGCACAAACGATTCACATCAAGGTCTGACTGAAAGGGCACTAATCCTTCACCGTCTTTCTGCATTTCAGTAAACACTGATTATCTGTGGAGAGAAAAAAAGAAAATAAATCAAAGGAGCAGAAAGGTTACAGAGGGCAGTTTGGTTTTCAGCTAAAGCGGAAGAGAAAATTTATTCATTTATGTCCTGCAACGTTAAGCGAGGATATCCATCCATCCGTTTACTATAAGCGCTTATCCTTGGAGGATTGAGGACGGCCTGGCGTCTGCCTCCAGGGCCAGAAATCAGAAATCAGAGCCAGGACGAGTGTCCTAATGCTGTCAATCAACCTGGTGAACGCGCTGCTAAATGTGCAAATGGCAGTGAAATAACCGTTTATCCGTCATCATCGGTGGCCGTGCTAATTAGCCTTAGCATTCAGGATAAGTTCTATTGAAAAATGTATGTAACTTTGTCTAAGTCACATACTGCGGCTGTAAGGAACAGCTTTACTTACTACAAACAAGCTCCTGTTTATTGCTGAAAAGTTACTTGTAAGTTAGTTGTGTCTTATTTCAAGTGCACTAGCGTATTTGCACTAGAAACTAGACCAAAGACATTTGGAAGCGTTTTATGTTTTTGGTTGTGTTGCTGCACGGCACCCTGGGAAAATACAAAAAGCACAAATCAAATTTCATATATTAAAAAAAAAAAAAAAAAAAAGCTTTCTTTTATCTCATGGTCTCTTCCACCTTTTCTTTTTTTTTTAATGAGAACTATGATTAATCAAATAGTTTTAATTTCATGAGTCACACTCAGACATAATTACAGTCCAAACTGCAAGTCACGGTTTTTAAGTTTAGAGGTCAATTTTTATTACATTTTTTATTACATTCCAACAACAAACGGAATTGTTTGCGTAACTTTTCTCCCTTATTAAACAATATAATCATTTAAAAGCACATTTTACATTTACTCAAGATTAATTTTTTTTCTGCTATAAAGAAATTTATTTGACGGCGCTGAAGGGCAAACGCAAAGCAAGACTACACTGGAACAGTTCCAGGGGATTTGTTCCCTTCAGGTATCCCTGTATGGTTAAGCCATTATTAAGTTTACACATGATTACAGTCATAAAACCGTCAGTAGCAGACAATATGTTAAGTGCAGAAATTTGCATAAAATGTTGTAATTGCTGCAGCACTAAGCTCAGCATCGTACCACCTCCTGCACAGTTTTCCTGACAGAATTAGTTCCCCGGCTCTAATCTGCATTTGAAACTGTATTTCCCCCTCAGACATGCATCCTTTTTCGGAGACGCAATGCTTCCAGTAATGATTTTTGACATTCTCTTTGAAGTGCTTTCAGAACTGCTGATAGGAACTGAGAGATTTTGAAAACTTTCTTCTTTTGGTTTTTACCCCTTATTCTTAGAAAGAGCTGCAAAATGCAAATTGATGCTCAGAGAATTCATATTCCAAAACATGTTGTGCTTTTTAATAACAAAGCACAACAATTTTAAATACGTAGTGACACAACAATATGTCCCATATGCAAGGTGTTGGTGTGTGCTTGAACGCTGCATTTAAGGTGCCAGGCATTTAAAACTTTAATAAACCGTATCTGGCCATTTTGGCGACCGTCTTAAGCCCACACCTATTAGAAATCTTACTCAATAATCAATATGCTTGCTGAAATTTAACAATATCACAAGGTAAAGTTTTCCTAACGTCATGAAGCACCATTTTCAATTTATGCAGTCATATGAAATATGTGTCTGCTCTGCCTTGAGGTCTTGGTTTTCATTGTAGAAGCGTTTTTTTTCTCTCTCTCTTTGTCTATTTTTACAAACTAGGCATTTCCCAAGCCAATCTGATGTGTAAGGTCAGGATTCCAATCAATGCATTTTTGAATCAGTGCTGGAGTCCTTCACTGAACTCAACACCCACTGCCTGTTGTTGATTTACTGCATGTGATTTCAGCCACAGAAAAGTTGGGCTTTTACTGCGCTTAACACACAGGTGTCAAACTCCAGTCGTGGGAGGCCACTGCCCTGCAACTTTTAGATGTGCCTCTGCTGCCCCACATCTGGGTAGAATAATTAGGTCATTAGTGAGGCTCTGGAGAGCTGATCTACACAAGGAGGAGGTGATGAAGCCGTTTCATTCCAGTGTTTTGTACCTGTGGCTCTTCTAAAAACTGCAGGACACTTTGAGGACTGGAGTTTGACACCCGTGGCTTAACAGACCACTGTTACCTCGTGAGTTGATGCAATCAGCTCAGCTTTCTTAGATACATTTTATCAAGATGCATTATAAACTGAATTTGACTGGCACGTGCATTTAGGGCTGAAACGATTAATCGGATTAATCTGTTATTATTTAAATAAACGTTAACTGGAGAATATAGACTCAAAAAAGGAGACCTGTTGCTTAAAGAACAACAAACGCACAACTGAACAGAAGCCAAAACTGTCCAAAATCTATACATTTTGATTTACGATATAAAAAAAAACATCTTTCTGTAAATATGTTCTTCCCAGAACTCCTCAACCAGCATAGTTTGAACTTCAATAAGTTCAAATTCTGTAAAAAAATAAAAACAATCTCATTAATAACTGAATAGATTAATATGATATTATTATTTATTACAGAATCTGAACTAATTTCAAGGTATTTTGTACCTGCAGATGCATCCGTTCCTACAAATCATCAACAGTCCACTAAAGAAATGCTATCTTATTGCATTTTAGGCAGAATGTAAATCTTTAAACAACAGAATGTTTATTTTCTTATTTATGAAAGTAACTGTTTATATACAGTTAACGATTAATGAACAGATAAAAAAAATAGCATTTTTCTCTGGTGTATTGTTGGCCATTTGTAGCAATTGCATTGTTCATGTATTTTTGATATGCCTAAAGAGGCTTAAGTAGTTAATTACAGAAAAAAATTGCTGTCTGTGTCCAATTGTTTTGGTCTGATTAATCAATTAACCATCTCAAAAGTGAAATAGATAGAATAATCAATTACTAAAATAACCACTAGTTGCAGCCCTGCACATATTTTAACCCAGGAGTGAGTCAAAATAATGTAATTTAACTTACATTTGCCTATAAGATTGGACTAAATTGTACGCGCTTTATTAAATATAGAATTAAATAAATAAATCATATATGTTTGTCTGTAAAGTGCATTGAAATAACTTGTAAATTGGAGGGTAAAAATAAATGCATAAAATGAACATGTTCCCCCTACAATGATGTTAGCAGTGTAGAAACGTCTGCATTTACATCTGCAAATACCTTTATTTCAGTCACGTAACCTGGCAACTCTGTGTGCTTTACTCACACAGCTGTCAGTTTGAGGACGAGCAGCTGAAACGACAGACATTAAGTTATATGACTCCAAGTTCAAGACGCAGGAGAACGAGTAGGAGTTTTTGTTTGTTTGCTTGTTTTTTTGCTCGTGCTGAGCTGGAAAGGCAAGAAATATTTCGGGAGCTAGCGTGCGAACAAGCTAGCATGTCATCAAACCACATTCTGCTTTATTTAAAAACTGCAGCTGTGTGTATGAAGTCAGATGTAAGTAAAATATCTGTCACTGTGAAGATAAAAAAGACACGGTAGCAGCCAGATTATGTTTGGTGGCTTTGTTTGTCGTTTTGTTTCGCTATATTTGAAAGCTAGCAGTTTTTGCTAGCTTGACATCAATTGCTGACTCTGATCAGCATTGGAAACAAAAAAAGAAAAAAAAAACATGTTACCACGTAATTTAAACGATCTTGTACTTCTCCCAGCACTAGTCTTTCCATTTAGCATGATTCCCTTCTATTTTGCTCTTGCTAGAGCAATCAAACAGCTCCCAACTTCCCTTTCAGCTTGTTCCTACAGCTTCATTCTACATGTGACAGCAATCAGGTAGCACCAAGCGGGTCAGCTTGAATCTTTTTCATCTTTTCCTCTGCAGCTGTCTGAAGCAAACAACTGCAACTTAGGGATGTCATTAAAAAAAAGCACACACTCCAGGCACACGTTCATGCTCTGTGACAATAAGTGACACTTTTTCTTATTCAGATACACCGTTCAGTAGTCGGAGGCTGAAAGCCTCGAAGATGAAAGGGAACACGCTCCAATCATTATTTTCAGAGGTTACCAAGTCAAAATAGGAATCTCAGAGAGTTTATAGCAAAACACGAGCAGACACAAAAAGCGATGTAGTCTTTAAATAGTACCTTGTGCAGGCTTTGCTGGTTTCTCTTATTTTTATTGACGTTTTCACGTGATATCGTATCTGCCGAAAGACCTTTACAAAAATGATAATAAAATTTGCTGATCTATTTTTACTGAACGGAGCGTTGCCGGACAGAAACATTCGATCCCCCCTGAATGCATTACATGAAAGTCAAGGTACCCTTTGCACAGTTCAGATCTATGTCCTGAAACTACCACTCTTCACTGTCAAGCCTACAGAATAATTTATAATGTACCTAAGATGCCTGCCGGTGTCTCAGCTGTGCAAAAAGCAAAACCAGAATCATCTTGTTGTAAAGCAACATCATTTCCTACAAGGTGCATGAATAAAAATGTGAGTTTTCTGAGCACAACACGCGAGATATTTCATTTTTATTGATGAGTACGAGGAAAGAATCTATATGGGCCATATCAAATGTGTCACATCAGTAAAAAATAGCTCAATTTATGACTGCGCCATTTAGTGTACCATTGTATTGCTCCTTCCGTTTCCCCTGCCTTTGAAATTTATGATGCTGCAAAAGTTGAGAAGTGGAAAGTGTTTTCTTCCTCTCGAGGCCTTTGTGTTGTTTACCTGGGTTTCCTCTGGTTTCCAGTGCAGCGAGCGCACCTCCGCTTTTGTTCCTGTCACGTTGTTACAAACCCTGGAAAGCCAATTCGGAAAGCATAGCTCTGGTTTAATTGCTTCGGTGCTTTGGTGGCGTACCCTTTGATCTTTTTGACTGGTGCGATAATGCCATTTCTTAAACTTTTTTTTTCTTAAACATCTTGAGCACTTAAATAACTTTACTCGCCCAGGGAGGAACATCTATCTCACTCCTGCTTCCTATTACTCACTTAATTGGCACTTATTTTCTCCTTTCTTTGCTTGCTCTAGTCCTCACATAAGGTCCAATATTCACAGAATTAGCTACTTTTTTTTTTAAGGCGCTGACACCACTTACTCCAAGTCTTTCAAGGTTTGTATCGCATTATACTCAGATCCTTAGTTGTTTATCTCCAACTAAAGCGGGAGCAGTGACAGGAAAGAGTCCTAAAAGTAAAACATCCTTTAGAAACAACAACCACAGGGCTCATGAAACCAAATCAAACTACCTTTTCTGACGTTTACTTGTGCAGTAAGAATTTCTTTGGCATTAGTGGACTTCATTTAAGAGGGAAATACATGCGGCCCAAGAATCGAACCTAGTGCAATAGTGCTGAGGACTATAGCCACGCAGTGCCCAATATATAACATGTGTCTCATTTCCTGTAATTATCATTACAGGAAACTGAAATATAAAAGTTTCAGCTTTAACTTTGCTAGGAGTTTTTAAAAAATGATGCTTAAACTCTCAAATTTTGTAACCAGATTCGGTGCCAATCCCATCCAATATAGCTATGACATCTGATGCTGGTGAGACTACCAATCCATACTCCGAATTGGAATATGGAAAACCAGATCCAGATTTTCTTAAAATTCAATCTTCGTAAACAGAAAATTTGATATAAGTGTTTATATTCTGGAGTGGCAAAGCCAGGGTCTCAACTTAGACCTGATCCAGAATTTGTAGAAGAGGTTTTAAAGATCAGGGTGATGGTGAGGAGGGTTTCCGGCCTCAAAGACTTGGGAGTTCGGCTCCAAAGATAAATCGGGCAAATACTAGCGAAAATGTTCAAAACCTTTTTCAGGAGTTACTAGACCTCTTTGACATTCATTTTTTTATGAAAAAAAAAATGAGATGTCCTCTTATTTCCAATTAAATAGAAACTTCTTGGGTGAAAAATAATTTTACTTCTACATCTAATTATTTATACCCTCTAAGAGGGAATAAATTGGAATGGAAGATTTGGCTGCAATCTTCCAGAGTAAAATCAGTTCAGAAAATGAGCTGCAGCAACAATGTTTCTTAGTCTTTACAGGCCTAATTGTACATAGTGTTCTTATGAACTATAAAGCAGATGTTTCACCCGTACAGTTAAACGCTGATATGCACGTTCACCGTGTAAAAACAATCATAACCTTTTTGGTACACACGCTGAGGTTTAGGCATATAGGCTGGTTATCGGGGCCGACTGCTAGTGGACAGTCGGCTGCTCAGCATGGACTTGTGTCTCGCTGGATGGATAGGGAAAATGTGAGATAGCCATTTAAAAGTTGTTTTGCATTCTCAGAGCAATATTTGGGGGAACAGTCATGCAGCAGCCTGCTCTGCCCTAGAGATAAGCCAGATGAGTAAAAGCAGTAAAGTTGCTTCCAACCTCTATCTGCGAGAGCGTGTCGGCTTTGGAAATGTTAGCAGGTGGTCGGAAGACTGACGCAAGTTGGCAGAAAATACACAGCAACTCTGCTGTTACTGGCACCTCCGCTACTGATGATAATTGCCTGTAAAATTAGGTATAGATGGCTTACAAAATGCCCTTGACCTAATTATTACATTCCATTTATTAAATTCCTACATCGTTGAAGTGCTTGGTGCGACTCTTAATCTGTCTTATGTGGTACATGGTCTTCTAAGCCTATGTTCCATATGCAGCATTCAGCTTCTATGCACCACAAATGGGGAACCAAACAGCCGAAACACTGCGTTCCTTTAAATCAAGATTAAAACCCCACTTGTTCAGATTGCCTTTGGATCTTAATTAGTGGAACATTGACCAACATATGTGATGTGTATTGATGTTTCTGATGATGGCACAAATGTAACGTTTGCTCTTTAATTGGTAACTGTATAATGTTTATGAGCGTTTTTGTGTTTTATGAAGTAAAGCACTTTGAACCGCCTTGTTGCTAAAATGTCCTATACAAATAAACATGACTGATATATAAAAAAAAAAAATTTCCTTCTCACCCTCTGCGGGTGGTCTCTTTCATCCTCTGAGCTCGGGTCCTCTACCAGAGGCCTGGGAGCTTGAGGGTTC
>CAEGAE010019848.1:0-29765 GCA_903067095.1 Girardinus metallicus | reverse complement strand
TATATTATATTATATTATATTATATTATATTATATTATATTATATTATATTATATTATATTATATTATATTATATTTGGGTGGCACTAATTTACCACGGCAGGACATTATGACTCGTGAACCTTAGTTTACTGTATTTACCACACTCTGCTGTAAAACATTGTTAAAATCAAAATCTTTTTTTTTGACTGATTACTTTGGCCTGCATGTTACATTACATGTTGCACCACACTTTGTGACCAAATTCATACCTTATTTTCTTCTGTCATGTCTTCACATTCATCTGAGTTGTAAACTTTTTCACACCTGGGTTTTAATATTTAGCTGGTGTTTTTTTTTTAGGCAAGGCTTTGTGGTTCTTTATTAGAATGTACTTTATCATTAACCTGCTAGCATAAAATGCTTAGTAATGGAAAAAAAAATGTCAATTTTAAAAATTTGTAATAAACAAATATTCGTGGACAATTCAGTTGATGCAACTACCGGATTTAAACTGAAGGGAAGTAGCGAATCAGTATCATTACTTGCCTTGAAATTGGCCCCTGTGTCTTTAAGAAGCTCCTACTTTTCCAACACTCTCCCTCCAGTACATCATCACAATGTTTCATCATTACGCTGTTTACAACATACTGTTCTTAAGGGCGCTGGACAAAGAAGTAGTTTGTATAATGAGTTCAGCAGATGCACAGTTCCACTATGTGTTTGCTAATTGCTGCTGCTAGTTCATTTATCCGAAATGACAAGAAGGCGGTCATTTCGGATAAATAGTTGGCATCTTTGCAACTATTGGGGGATGGCTGCTCTGTGACAAAGAAGCTCTGCTGGAGACTGCAGCTCCAAGGAGGAGGAGCTTTGTGGAAGTAGGCAGTGTGTCGTGGGTGCAAGCATGCAGGCACTCCGAATGGTTGCCATGGGAGATTTAGAAATGGATTAAATAATCAAGGCAACACTCCAGTTATGTTTTTGATGAGAGAATAACATTGTAACATGGCAGAAAGCTAAAAAAAAAGAAGTAAAGTTTACATTTTCCCATTACCTCTTTATACAAAAGATTAAGTAAAAACATATTTTTTATCTATGAATATTGAGAAAGATCGTATAATGTCAGTGTTCGTCAGCACACACACAAAGACAAATAGAAAATATCTATTTGTCCTGATCAGAATAAAACAGCTCTTGGCTAGAGTAATGAAGGAAGTTCAGCAAGTTATCATTCAACAGATTTAAGCTCTAAGAACTCTGAGATCTTAATCAGACTTTCCCCAGAAAAGGTTTTCCTCACTCTGTGTGCTGTCCAGCTGGCACTCAAAGGAAATGGGTGCTGAAAGAGGGGATCCTCTACACATCATCTGTGTCCTTCAC
The DNA here is from genome assembly GCA_903067095.1 of Girardinus metallicus. Lineage (NCBI taxonomy): Eukaryota > Metazoa > Chordata > Actinopteri > Cyprinodontiformes > Poeciliidae > Girardinus > Girardinus metallicus. The sequence goes on along the minus strand of CAEGAE010019848.1, from coordinate 28,404 downwards.
AAAGTGAAACATAAAAGAAAAGCATGCAGAATGAGTTACAATGTTTTCAGTTACAGAGTCATTTTTATTTAAAAAAAACTATAAAGTGATCACAAAACCTCAACATGGGGTCTAATACATAAATGTAATCATTTGTGTTTCTTGACTGTATTGCTGAAAAGAGGACATTCCATACCCTAATGTCACGTTTCTTTTATGGACACCGGATCTACTGGCAATGTTAAAAATGTATTCAAATAAATCAACATATTTCATTCCTGATTTCTTTTACTTTAATTCAGCTATTACACTCAGGTAAGTTACCTGTAGTCATTCACATTAAACAGCCGGAACAACACTTAGAACCAAGTGGGTTGCTGAACTGCCCCAAGGATTTATTTATTGTAAATCTGAAATGATAAACTATCGCCACATTCAAGCAAATCACATAATAGAAAGCAGGGTCGGAGTGCCTGTGAACAAGAAAAATAAAATCCTGCAGGACTTTGTGGGAAATAGGTGCTCACGGTAACTGTGGAGCATTCATCTGTAATGGCGTACAGGCTGTTAAATAAATTCTGCCCTTGCTTCTACAGTGCAGCGTTAATAACCTTGTCTAGCTCAGTGCAGTGCATGACACAATGAAAGTGTTCCTAAATGATGAATCATTACCTTTCATCCATCAACAAACCCTAGCTGAGTTTAAGGCTCATACTAATACAGACATTCAACAGAGTGGAGAGTTTTTGTTGAAACATATAACAACATCTAAGGGCAGAGCAGAGAAAGGCCTACTTCATCTGTATTTATTCTTCTACTGTCATGTGAGGTGGCCTAATGAAAAGACAGCAACATAAACTCAGTGAACTTTGCACATGAGTCAGGGATGCATGAAATGTACCTGGTTTAAATGTTGTGCAGAGGTCACAGTAGAAATAGCTCAACAGCGCCCCCTGATAACATTCAGAACACCCTCCTCCTTAAGCTTACTTTATTGTGGAAGTGTGAAATTGTGACACTTCACAAGAGCTACCTGAAACCATTCTCTACAACAAACAAGAAGGCGGTCATTTCAGATAAATAGTTGGCATCTTTGCATCGTTTTGGCCGATTACAGTCTTTGCATCTGATACAATTCCTCCGAGAGGTTTTGATAAGTTGGCTTCAAATTTTGCAGTTTGGCCTTAGGGCATGGCAGTGAGTAAGCTGGTGAGTTTTTGAGAAGATTGAAGGGGCGTGGCACTTCAAACATTGACTACACATCATGCAAAGTATTGTTAGAACCCCTACAAAGAAAGTCACAGAGACACAATACCCTGCTGTACTATAAAACGCAAAGATGTAATAACTTCCACACACAAAGTTGATGTTTGGCCTGACTTTCTGTGCATCGTCACAGACCAGCAGTCAACATATTCAAATGGAAGGTGTTGAGGCGGCGATGCACAACGAGGCGGTTGAAACGCAGGCCGGAGCGGTGTTGCAGGTTTGTTTATTATGACTGTTCAAAAAGTGAAGTTATCAATGACATTTTTTTGATGCAAGTCAAAGTATGATAATCTACTGCGAAAGCTGGGAGTCTGACTAGTTGAAATAGGCTGATTATTTGTGAAATAGCAAGTTACTGGTTGCCTGATTCATAATCATGCAGCTATTGGCTACAATGTTAAATAAAGGTTTTTTATTCTGAAATGTCTGCGCAGCCACCACAGAGACAGTTTGTTTCCCTGAGCTCTCTGTGATGAACACAGCAACTTACAGTCAGGTTTTGTATTGAAATAAAGAGCCAAATATGAGTTTTCCTTTGTTGTACCATAAGGGAAGTAATGCACGAATGTATTATTTTGTTGATGAATCTAAATTTGTTTGAAGCCGAGGACTATACTTGTTTTTACTTGTTGTTCTTGACAGAACAGTGACTGAGAGGCAGAAACACAGGAAAAGCATTAAAAATCTCATCTGTGTCGGCTGCTGTGTGGCCAACTGCCTGTGGTGCTCCCCAGAGAACAGACACATTTAGGAGCAATCTGGGTTACTCTTTGCACTTCTGACTTAGTTACATGTACTGGAAAGAGTTATATGGGCCAGACGAAACCCAGGGGTCGTGAATGAGGCCTAATCAAAGACAGAGCATCTACTGCATGGGCCAGATGGTGTCTGGTGACGATGTCCTCAGTATAAAATGTGAATGGCCTCAACAAAACCAGGAACCAGTGGTTGCCAGATTTTGCAAGAGAAACACGCAACCAGCTCTATAAAAACAAGCCCTACTGGCAACCCACCACACTGTATAAACCCAAGGCCGCTGGTAAACAGTAGTGCCTCAATAAATGTAGACATTTATTGTGGCATTTTTCATAAGCAACAACTAAATTGTACTGCAGACTTTTGCGATAAATATTTAGATTCTTTGAAAAAAGAAAAGTGCGTTTTGCACATGTGTCATGAAGAGAAAGGTGCAGCTTTTTGTGCTTTTTGGTGTTAGAATGCTGGATTAAATCGACAACTAGCAAGTTCAGATGGAGCTAAAAAAATGGTGCAGAGGTTTCGCGTGGTGCAGTAGAGCTCTTTCTCTGACTCTTTTTTTCCCCCATTTACTGCATCTGATTCTCACACTGTATTATCACTTGCTCCCCTGTCACTTGGGGCTGTGGCGTGTTTGGGATGCCAAAACGGAGGTGTCAAAAGAACAAACTGCCTACCACTAGAGTTTTTGTTTTACTGTGGGGCGCTGGGGGATAATCAAAGGGTTTTTCTCAGAATGAAAGCCAAAATCAAACAAGCAACTTCACGTTCAAAACCCAGCCTAAAAATCCGCAACCCGTGACTCATGAGATTTGAAAATTAGAAAAAAAAAAACAAAAAACAAGCCCTAAGTCCCTTACAATAAGCAGACTTGGCAACACTGACAGGAACACATCTCCTTGGGGACATTTTGAGTTATTTACAGATTCTGAAAGTGTGTATTCTAAGCTTTGTAAGGATGAAATTGGAAATAAAATGGATATGAATGTTGGCACTCTGGAAACCAGATCAGCCAGTAAACAAACCTCAAAGTTTCAGAATAGTCCCCATATCTGATGGGCAACCTTGGGGATGTTAATAAAGACTGTTCATTTAAATTACTTTGCAATAACCTACACCCAGCACTGACTGGCCAAAAGCAACTTGTCAAATCCTGACAGATACTGTCATGATTTTCACTCAGGGGAAAGATGCAAAGACAGCTGCCACAGTTCTTACAAGTGCATTTGTAGTTCTTGTAGTTCTGATTGTGGTTCTTACAAAACTACAAAGTTGGCTTAGTTCAGGGGTCGTGTTAGACTTTTTAGTGATCCGTCATTTTGGATGATCATTTTGACGAGTTATTCTATTTCAACCCGTCAATTTTTAAATGATGGCTGTTTAGTTGAATTTAATTTTCCTGCAGTTTTATTTTCAAGAAGGTGAATAGAGAATCTGGATCCCGTCACACCTCCAGCAGATGAAAACATCTGAGCTTTACTCCGCAGTGACAAACTACTGACTGTGGCTCCAATAACTACACATGAAGAATTAAATTAAAGGATTGCTTCACCTGCTGAGGCCTCACATCTGCTCACACAGCTACATTTTAGATCGGGCCTAAAAATTCTAACTAGTCTCAGACAGAGACGTTGTGACATGGTGTCCGAGCCCGATCCAACCTGATTAACTTTAATTTGAGTCCCCAGCCTGAATTAAACCCAACACATTATTTTGATGAAGAATGTACTTCGTTCATCCTTAGATCACCATTTTAGTAAGCAGCTGTTTTTTTTAACATCTTCCTGCTCCATCTTGTCAGATGGTGAGTCAGGTTCAAATCATCTGTATGATTGAAAGGATCTTATCTCTGCTGCTGTCACCCATTTTAAATATGTTGGTTTAACTCTGTACTCCAAGGCTTACCTTTAAAAACACATAAAGATGTAATTCAAACAATAAGATTTTACCTACAAAAAATGAAACATATTAAGCCTCTTACCTCTACAGCAGCTGCCAAGTCTGACCTGAAATGCATGATTGATTGCCTGTTTCAGGCTGTTTCACAACATGGCTGTTTGCTTGTGTCACTTCACTAAATGCTATTAAACACCTTTACATAAAAAATTAAAATCTTTGATAGCTTCTTATTTATGAGTCAATAATACATAAGGCCCTGTCGCTCCTGGAGGATTTCTTTTTAAAAAGCAAAACAGTATAAACAGAAGCAGGTCATCTCCGGGGTGGACTGTGAGGTTCAAAATTGAAAAAATCTTCCAGGATGTTTTATCTGTTAAAGAAGGTGAGATCTGGAATGCACTGCCTGTCACCAAGAGAGAGAACTCCATCTATTCCTCCTAGGAGGCGGCTTGCAGCACTGTGCTTCAGTAATCACTGAACCTTCGGTGCCTTTTAGGAACTTCCTGTTCCAGTTAGTATTTAATGACAGATGTTGTAGTAAACACTTTAGAAGGCACTCACACTTTGAAAAGTGTAGCTTAAAATACATTCACCCAAACTTATGTCATTATTTGTTGTACATGGATCTGTATTAATGTTATTTCTGCATGTTGTATTGTTTCATATGACTACACATTGAAATGAGCATTTTGATAAATTCAGTGTATTTACAGTAATTGTTTATTTCTTAACATGTAATATCCCATTCAGATAAAACCAATTCAATACAATTTAACAAGTCCATGTTGTTATTTAAAGCTGTTTGTAAAGGAAACATTCTTCTCTACTGGTTTCTGTCTCAACGGAGACAGAAATGGCCACACGGCTGAATATCGTCAAACATTTCGGTTTATTTTTGTGTTGGCTTAGTTCTAAACAGATTGTAACGTCTCCAAAATAGCTTTGAACGCTATTTTAGCGTACAACTAGCTTTGTTCTGTCCTAAAATTAGATGAAGGAAAATTTTAATTTCAAATGAGGCGTTGTTTTACAGGAGAACACATGCCCAATATCTATGTGCAGAACTAAGTGTGTAATGCAACATTGTCCCTCCGTCCCTCCGTCCACTGGCTGTGCTCTGTTGTCCTTTGTTAATTAAAGACTAAATCAAACCAGCTCTAAACTCAGATCTATATTTGGCCTTTTCTATCCTTTTCTCCTGACTGAAGTGAAATGAAAAACTCCAGACCATGATGTTTGTGTACAGCTACGAGTAATTTTGAATGTAGGTTTTATTCAAATTGGCATGTCACATTAAGAAGTAGTATATATTAAAAAAAGGTCCAAACAACATGTTTCCTAGACAGTTAGGAGAAAGTTACAGCCTCTTTTAATGTTTAATTCTTAGATCTGTGACAGATTTCTCTATTTAAATGGTAAATGGACTGAATTTATGTGGCACATTTCCTGTTATACCGAACGCTTTACAGTACAGACATAAACACACACACACACACACACATCTTCACATCCTTAGAAAGGTCAGAGGGCAACTTGGGGTCGAGTGTCTTGCATATATTTTACAAAACCCTTGATTTACAGTTTACAGCCCTCCTCCTATCTCTAACTGGTTCTTTCTGACTGAGTGGTGTAATTCTGAAGTTACTACTGGGAGCACTGGGAGAAGGCAGAATATCTCAATTTTTCACTGATTATCTGTCTTATACTGTCACAACATAATTATAATATTAACAAATAAGCAATAATAATAATAAAAGTTGCATACTGCTGCCTTAAGGAATATCTTTGGTCTTAGGTTTATATTCCAAGCAGAGAAACACAAGATCATAAAACATTTTCTCAAAAGAAGGCCTTGCTTTGGAGATGCATAAAACAAATCCAACATTTGGTTTCCTCTAGTAGATGAGAAACTGTTGAAACGTTGAAAGAGCGGAGAGTGAGGCGTGATAAAAATCAACAGATATTGCCACAAACACGTTAAGGTAAAATGCCTGCAGCTTAGCAACAAGTGAGCTAGCCTAAATTAAAGAGTTTGGGAGCAAAGAGAAAAAAAAAAAAACGGTTTGGAATCCATTGTTGAAATGTGCCACAAAAACGTCCAGCAGGTCAGTGACCTCACAGGTAGAGGCGGTTGTGTCGGTGAAAGCCCACACAGACATTTATGAGACTGTTCCTGTCCATGTACACGCAAATGATTTTATCCATCAAATTAATTCAGTAATTAAAAATAAAAGTTTAAAATCCCAAGCCAAACTGATGAAGACTTATCTGCTTGTCTGTATGAATGGAATTCAGCAACTTGTTCAGGAAGCCAGCTAAGCTTAATTAAAACCCTCTTTGGATAATCAGAGTGCTGTGAGTTAAGACGAGCCTCAATTATGCTGATGGACAATTTCATCTAGATGGGTGTGTTGAGGCCATCCTTTCTGAAAATAGTTGCTATGAGGTGGAACTCTGTTACATTTGTGCTTGGTTGGTATTTTGTTTTCCTGTGTTGAAACAATGCTTCTTGATAATTCACCTTGTTACATTGACGAGGCTGTTTATTTCCTTTTAAATGGTCGTGTGTTTGTAAAGAAATTGCATTTGCGGTTTGAGTGGCAGAGTTGATGATGTGGGTCGTGTCCATAGAAAACTAGCCAAGTCCTCTCTGCTAGCGCTGAGCAGATTATTCTCCTATGAAATCTTGTCTGTTGCCATTTATTGTTCAGATTTTAAGAAATAAGATATATTTGGAAGTTTAATTTTTCACTTTAAAAGCCTGGCCAGGCTTTTGAAGTGAAACAGGTTTGGAACAATGCCAAGACGCATTGATACGAGAAAGAAACAATCCATCAAACACATCTTCTTTACTCTCTGTGCTAATTACAGATTCAGGGACTGAATCTAAAATTAGGAGCTCCTGCTCTTTTCTTCTCATCTGTTGTCTTCGTCCTCCTGGTGTTAGACGGGCACAATTAGACTGTCCAACTGTGGTCAGCAGTCGCTTCCCCCCGCTGCTCATGTCTGCAGTGACCTGTAACTCTGACTATAAAGCAATTAATGAATGTTGTTGGAGAACCAGCTAGCCGTGTTTAAGCTTCAGGTTTGAAATATCAGCTAACTATTTGAAATTATTGCCTCCAAGTTAAAAAAAAAATGGAGCTGAAAAAAAGACTAGGACAATTAATCAGGAGAGGATTCCTCGTTTTGCCTGTCAGACAAGGCAAAGCTTATTAACAATTTTTGAAAAGATTAAAACTTTTCAGTTTTAATTTTCAGAACTATTGAGCTGTGCATGCCTTGCAGGTAAGAAGATTTACTTCCCTCTTCATGAGTCAAGATAGTTTTAGCAGATAGTTGTTTTAGCAGCTATGAAAATGTATTATTTTGCAAGTGTTCAGTGTTCAGAATATAAATTAGAATTTTAGTAGAAACAACACACCACAGGAAAAATAAAGAATTTGGCAATCTGTATTCAGTATAGGATAATTCAGTGGAGGTCTGTTGGTCCAGATTATTCAAGGGCTTTTCAATTAATACATTTTGTGCTACAATATTCTAGACAAGAAGGAAAAAAGGCAGAAATTAAAATCTAAAGTGTCTGTATTGACAGAAACTTTCTTAGTTTGAAAGAGAAAAGAAGGTCCAGTGTTCAAGGTTAGGACTGCCATCTGTAATGCAGCTTCAGATTTTGTATCCATCACAAAAAAAATAAAATTGATAAAACTCTTACTATTTGGCAATATATACTGAAGAACGATACAATTGAAAAAGAAAATGGATGACTGGGCCAGGAGGTTGATGACGAATACCGTAAAATACATCTAGCAAATTTTGTGTTGCAGTTTTAGAGTGAAATAAAATGTCCAAATTCTCCTTGATTAGAAATATAATTTCAATAAAGCACTTGTTAGAAAATAAAACAAGCATTTAACAAGGCGAACTTGGTGAATATGACAGGTCAGATGTCCTCACAGCTGACTTAGGAGGGATAGCTCAATAACTTATTTTTAGATTCTGTGTTTTCTGAAACTATAAAAAGTTATTTATTTCCTTCCCATGAAATGGGTCAACACAGCTTGACAAATGAACTGGAATATGGGAAGTCCTAGTTTGGCAGCATAAGAGAGAGTAGAACTGTAACTCTGAGAAGTCATACAGCGGGTTGTTACCCCAGGGGAGGGCTGGGGGAGATCTGCCTGTGAAGCGCGCAGTGGAGCGGAGCGCAGCAGACCCGGACGCTGTGTAAATTGGGGGTCATTTTACAAAGGGTCTGCATGTATTTGAAGCAGACAATGTGGACGCAAAAAGCAAATGTTCGCCAGACCAGTCCACACAAAGGTCAATTTTTACCACCTACATGTCCTAGGTGTAGGTAGCACAGTAAACTGCTGGAATTTGTCACAAAAAATGTTGGAAATCTGAACGCTTGACCTTTGACTCGTTGAAATGAGTTCACCTAATTCAGGTGCCATGATGGACATTGGAAGTGAGGGATGGGAGCATTGAACAGATCGACTGCCATGGATTCCCCAAGTTGTTTTGTCCTATATAGCCACGGCTTCCACTTGTTCAAGTCTGTGGCAGCAGCACAGTGGGGCTCATAGAAAGGTGGAAATAGTTAGCTAGAAAACCCACTCATACCTCCCCCTTCCTGTTTGTTGATTTGATCAAATCACGACTTCTCCTGAATTCACGCAGCATGATTGAAACCACAGTGTTATAAACGGTGTTTCCCATTATGCCGGAGAAGACTTAAAAGCTTACAAAAGTCAGGATGCTCACTATCAGTAGGCTACATGACAGTGGAGCACTTTCACCATTAAACCAAATTCAGAGGTTCTGTTATTTACCGCATTGTGATGTGAATTCCATTTTCACATCCTACTCTTATGTTTTCCACGCTTAAGAAACCCAGAGTCTCCAGTCGGTAGTGAGGTGTGTGTGGTAGGAGTGATAGGTGGGTTGTAGGTGGGATTACATCAGTAATCAGCTCCGAAGTCCTCATTGTATAGAGAGGTAATGGGCAGGTGTGTGGAAAAAGTTGGGCAAGAGTCCCCATGCAGGATTATATTCACATTTTACATCATGATTTGTAGTGAGAGTGGGGAGCAGGTGGACGGATGGATGAGGAATGCTAAGTGGAGGTAAACTCCATCACTTTGAATTCCTCATCAGAGGAATGCCAAGCAGCAAGAGCTACTGAGGGTGGATGACTTTAAAGGCACAAGAGAGCTAATTAGGGTCAGCCAGAAAAAATTAAAATGATTCTTCTTTCAAAAAGTAAGCATTGAACATACTGAGCCTTTAATATTTTTTCTGAATATCTCTCAGAGATATGGTTGCGTTATTCTCAACTGGCAACATCTGAGCAAATGTCTGGTTGCTTTTCTCACTCTGTCTTCCATCCTGCCCTGAGATGCATCCGGCACAAACTCCTCTCTTTCTTTTTTCAGTCTTCCTGCAGCCTTCTCACTCATGCAGACTCACGGAGCTTCTTCTCTCCTGTCTAATAATAGTCACTAAGTGGGGGTGGTGGGATCCAGGGTGTACCTGGAGTATTGCCAGTGATGCGAACGTGTTCTTTTTTGGTTTTTGGGTTGGTGTTTTTTTTTTCCACCAAAGCATTTTTAGTTTCCAGTTAAATAGGCTTCAGATTTTTGTGAAAGATATAAATGGATTAGATTTATATAAGACCACATTATGGAAAGGAGCGTGAAAGATATCTAATAAAAGTGGCTGTGTGTTCTGGAAAAAGGATGTTCTAGAGGAGTTCTCTATGCTGTGGTCTTATTGCATGTTGAACAGTGTCTGTCTTCTGTGCCTCGCTGTCTTTTCCCACCTCAGAAATAATTGGGCAGCAGCATACAGAAGAAGTGAGAAAAATGAGATGGTGCGGAAGAACAAGATTACAGTGACGTTACATCACTGTTAGCAAACAGAACTGCATTCTATGTCGCTTAAATTACCCAACTTTTCAGTGACATCTGCTGTCTGTAACAGAGAAAACGTTCGGTCCGGAATGTTTCTGAGGTGTACTGAGGAAACATCGTAGGGCTGCAGTGTAAACGCCTGCAAGCCCCAACACACACACACACACACAGCCAGATGCTTTCCTATTGGACCTTTGTAACTTTTTTCTGTCCTGAGAACATTCACTGATTAGGCACAATATTATGACCACTGACAGAGTAACTAAACAGCACTAAATTTGAAATAAAGTGAGCATTTTGTCCTCAAAGTCGATGTGTTAGGAGAAGGAAAACGTGTGTACTCTAAAGTACAAATCTGAAACAAACTTCCAGAAAACTGTAAAATAGCTGAAACACTGAGTGCCTTTAAATCTCAACTAAAAACCCACCTGTTTAGAGTTGTTTATGAAACATAATCATTTATGAATTTAATGAATGTTTTGATTGTTGATTCTGTTGCATGAGTCTGTTTTTATGTTTATGATGTAAAGCACTTTGACATGCCTTGTTGCTGAAATGTGCTATACAAATAAAATTTGATTTGATTTGATTTAAAGAAACAGTGTTGAACCAGTAACCAGCGTTTCTGTTGACCATTTCCAATGCAAATTAGAATTATGAATATAAATGTGCTTAATGGAAATGCCAATTTTGGAAATACTCAAATTTTTTGATTAAAAGTTTTTTTTTGCAAAACTGCTTTGCACACTAGTCATGTGGTCAACCAGATGTTACTAGTGGTGGAAAACACAAAAAAGACGACAGGAAGCAGTTGGAGGATGATGGCGCAGCATTGTTTTTTAATGACATCGCGTTAACAAACTTAATCACGTGTGATTTTAACTGCATTTGTTATTTAATGGAAACACGGATATTGGGTAATTTTCTGTGTTTTGTACGTTAGCAGAATATCGACAAAGATTTGCACAAATCTGTAATGGAATCGCAGCTATTGATGCATTGTGGGGAGTGAAGGAGGTCTGACCCAGTTAACATGGTTCTGATGGAAAGATGTCAGAAAACTGTCCAAATTGACCCCAACCTACATCATGATGTAGATATAGACCGATGGCGTAAACAGGTTCCACTTCATAGAATAGAATAGAATAGAATAGAAATCACCTTACTGTTGCTAAGTAGAGAATTTTAGGCATATTGATAGACAACTCAAAGAGCATCCTGCTTTACACAAAGACTAATAAAAGGCTGTACAGTAAGAGCAAATTTAAATTATGGTATAAAATATTACTGGATATTCATTAAAAATAGCAACGAAGGATTTTATTTAACAGAAGAGAAATGTGGCTTTAACCATACTGCCTAACAAAAACATGAAAAGAATAGTGTTGGAAGTTACATGTTTCAAAATAAGGCTCAACAATATTTCCCTGAACGACTAAAAACTCCCACATTATCACGAGCTCACTGGGATGCGTGGAGGCAAACATGGTGTGAGTGTTCACTAGCTGGTGATTTCAGCCCACCTTTTTCATGACTGACTTCAAGAAGAGAAGAGAAAGGCTGTATTTTAATAGACAGTCGTGCTCTCATGGGACCTCAAGCATAAAGACTTATGTGGATTTGCTACAACAGCCTGAAATCAAGAAAACTGTGTGTGTACAAAAATAAAAAAACAAAAGAAGAAATCAGACGTATGAGAGCGTGAGCACACATGGATCCAAGCACATTTCCTTTGAAAAAAGCCTATGAAGGTGAAACACCAGGGATTACCAGACTCCTCCCTCTGCAGTAGGTGTGTGATACTGAAAATATTAAATAAATACAGAACAGATATCAATACTGATACAAAAAAAACTTGAAAACCAAAGAGTTATGTTCAGCCAAATTATTATTATATAAATATATCAATATGTATAAATATGGGCTGTCAACTGATTAAAAATTTTTATCATGATTAATCACTATTCTTAATTTTTTAAGCTCGATATATAAATATGAACGCAGCCCCTCCTGCCGCACTCAACCAATTGCAATCCAAGGAATTATCCGATTTTTTTTGCAGTAGAAAGCAGTTACATTAATCTCCCAGTACTAAACAGGAACTAAGGGAAACTTATTCCACTACACATGCATACAAGTATTAGCACACAGAGGACAACAGACAGATAAGATTTATTTTATTTTCTAGTTATTAGGTACCTGCACCTTTTCTGATGCAGCCTTGGAAAATCAAACGTATAATCAACCTCTGTATGTTTTCAGAAAATGTTTTATTGTCTCAGATTAAATATGTCTGAAGATTCTCAGGTTTCCAGGTTTTTATTTTCTGAAAGGTTTAAAGGAAGCCATTTTGTTTTCAACATTACTTTAGAAATGTCCCTCTACATTCATTTCCTACGGAACCTGTGTGATGAGCCGACAGTCGTTTGTCCTCATCCAGCTGAGCGACCGGCATATGAAACTTAGAGCTCGTACTTGTAGATGTGCACACACAGGATGGACCAGCTGCTGGACGTCCATCTGGAAAATAAAACGTCTGGAAGCCCATGGTAGCTCTGGAGATCGTAGTTCTTTGAAGGAAGGCTTACAGATTGATTTAAACTTTAGAAGCAGTTTGACCTCATAAGAAAGAAAATGTTCTCTTTCTCTTTACAGCTAAAGAGAAAATGAAGAGAAATAAGAAAAGTACAAGGTCAGTAGTGTGTCTAAGAGCCAGAAGCAGTGAGCTGTGGTGCTGCAGCAAGAGTTCAGAACAGATGTCTGATAAGGGACTTCCTTCAAGGCCTCCACTGTAGCAGGGCCTGATAATAGAATCATTTCCTCTGAGAAACAAGTTCATAAAAGAACCAGGAGAGGTTAATGGGAGCATCTGCAGGCTTGGCGACGAGGAGTTGTGCTTCCTCATGTTAAACATCAATTCTGAAATGGTGAAACTCCTATTTTTCCACAACTAACCAGTCTTCTTGATTGCTCTGGTTTTCTGAAAGAGGTGTATGTATGAACTCAATCGATTTGCTCCATGAGCTGACACGCTCAGTGCAACACTCACTTAGGGAGCGCATTATCCCTGTCCAGCTTCCCTCAACGCCCCAGCATGTGATTTCCAACATCATGCTCTGCTCTGCTTTCAGTCAGCTGGCCACTGACTCCACACTCCTGGCTCTCTAACAGTCAAAACACCAATTATTCTCCTGCTCTGCTAGAGCAGGCTTCCTCTCTCTCTCTAAAGGAAACACAACATTAACATATTTATTCCCTCATCAGATTGCATTTTGTGTTTATTTTTTTTCCCTGGGAACCCTTTATTTTTGTTAGCATCTTCTATCTATCTGTGCTCACATATATTGTGTATATTAAGCACAACATAGAAATATTCACAAACTTTTCCAGTTCTGTGGCCTCAACACAAACAGAACCAGTGACATGCAATTGGAGCGAGTCTATGTAAAGTGTGGGCATGGCTGTGTGTGTGTGTATCGTCTTTGACACATTGTAAGGACCATTTTCCTAGTAAGTACCGAGTTTAGGTTAGGATTACATCTGTACTGGTAATGGTTGACAGTATGTGTCAGGGTTAGGGTTAGAAAATGTCTGGGTTAGACATAAATGTGGTTATTAAAAATGAATGGAAGTCAATATAAATGTACAAGAATGCATGTGTGTGTGTGTGTGTGTGTGTGTGTGTGTTGGGATGAATGGTGTAAGATTCACGGTGCTCGTCTGCTTCATAATGGATGTTATTTTTGCAGTTTCATCACCGTCTTGTTTTATTCATTTTCTCATTTAAGGCCATCTCATCTGACCATCTGTGGACACAAGATCTGGGAGAGCCTCCAAATGGTCAAGTATTTATGAGCTGAATTAATCAGAAAGTACAGTGCCCCAAAATAATATTTGCCTCTTGCAAATGATGTTTTTTTTGCTTTTAACACTCTTGGCCTGATTAGACCAGCAGAGTAAAGTACAACACATCATAAGGCTGTGAGACTCTGGAGAACCAGAGTAAAATGTATTATCCATGAGAAAACATGGAGCAGTTGTGAATCTTCTGAAGAGTGGCCCTTTAAAATCAGAGTTTATGATTTATCAATAAAAAAAACAGTGGCAAAAAATACTTCTCATTGAGAGTTCCAAGGCGAGAACCATCGCTGCCTAAAAGGACAAAAATCTGAAATGAAGGGTTTTACCCACAACTGATTAATAGAGAATCCATCTCTTAAAAAGATGCCTACAGTGACAGATAAATTATAAATCGTCAATAAGCTGAATGGATTGAGCTTTGCATGTAAAGCCAAGGCAATTATTGTGAGAAAGCAGTCTACTGAACATTTTAACTTGTCTTGTTATGGAAGCAGGGGGCCCACTGATAACAGTTTGTCTCCCCAGAGAACAGACAGCTGCCAGGGGAGACTGAAAATAACCAGTCAGTAAATGCTGAGCGCTGATTTACAGAAACAGTGAGCTCAGTGTTGTCCCTGCCGGCCGGACATGACAGAGGTGTGTGAGAGACATTTTCCTAAAGTGACTTCACAGGAGTCACTTTTAGTCTTAGTATTCTTTGTAAATAATCTCATGAACACTAAAATATTTGATTAATGGTGAGGAAACTCCTGATCTTACCTTGACTGGTCAGTAGGAGAAAAGCCAAAAAGCTACAAACAACCTCATGCAGTGAAAGAGGAAGAATGATTCACTATTAGTAAAGATGTATGTCAGACATTGGGATCCAACATGTCAGAGAATCTAACAGAAGTTAGAAAGAATTCAGATCAACTCTGAACATGTCGACTCTTCCCAAATCTTTTGGCTAGGTCTGATTGGGTTGTTCATTCAGTTTCTGCAACTGCAAAGACTGGCCTCTATTTGTTGGTTGGTGTGTATCCTGACAGGCTGGGTAGTCTTCAGCCCTGAACATGCACACGCACACGCAGCTGGGGAGATATGACGGTGTGTTGACATACGGCTGTGTGCTGAGCAGGGTTCAGGGCTGCCACATCTGTCACTCCACTCTACTAAACAATCCAGCCAGAGAGGGATGAGAGGCTGCATGGAGAGGGGTGGAGTGGAGGGGGCCTGAGTGCTGCTGCTAGGTCCTTTTAGCTTCCAATTGTAAATGATCATGTACGATTATTGAGACATATGCAGAAAAATAACTATGTGACTTTTACAGGCCATAAGTTCACATCAGTGAGGCTCTACAAGCTCTGGCCAGTCTCAGTTCAGGAGGCTCAGCTTTTCTTTCTTTATAAAAATGACAGCTGCTTCACACTCTGAGCCGTCATTAAGCCTCCCTCTGACAAACATCATGACAGTTTATCAAGTGATCAGCTTGAAGTGTGTGTGCGCGTGTGTGTGTGGGTCCGTGTGTGTGCGTGTGTGGGTGTGTGGGTGTGCGTAGGCGTGTGTTGTGGTTGTGCAAATCTGAATTTCAGTGGCTTTGGTGAAGTCGTGCCCGTTGTGTCGGTTTGAACTCTGCATGTGATCATCCTCTTCTCTTCTGCTGGGCGAAACGCGTGGAGCTCACATCTGGCTGCATTTAGCTAAGCTGTTATTCAAACATGCCCATCCAAGGCTTTATGATGCAAGTTGGTGTGCATGTTGTATCAGAGGATCACTTGGTGGCAGAAAGAAGTCACGCTCTATGAAACTGATATTCACTAAATCCTCTGTATCCGGGGTTTTCAAATTGTGCTAGAAGAACTGCTGGTATTTTAAAGCTCAGAAAATAGACTTTAAGATACTGTTAGTTTATAAATCACTGAACAGCTTAGCACAACAATACATTAAAGATCTGCTGTAGTTGTATCGACCTCTCAGGTCTTCTGGTTCTGGTTCTGCTCTGCATCCCCAGAACCAGAACCAAACGAGGAGAAGCAGCATTCAGCTTCTATGCACCACAAATCTGGAACAAACTTCCAGAAAACTGTAAAACAGCTGAAACATTGAGTCCCTTTAAATTAAGAATAAAACCAAACTAGTTAGAGCTGCTTTAGAAACATAAATGAAACATAGATCAACATATTTGATGTGTATTGATGATATTTGTTACTGGTGTCTCAATTGGCAACTCTATGATGTATTTATGATGTTTTTATATTTTTATGATGTAAAGCATTTTGAAATGCCTTGTTGCTGAAATGTGCTACCCAAATTGATTGATTGATTGATTGATTGATTGATTGATTGATTGATTGATTGATTGATTGATTGATTGATTGATTGATTGATTGGTGTGACTTGAACTGCAGTCAGATGTACTAAACGGCCATGGTCAAAAAGTCTATTCTGTCATAAAAAAATTAAAAGGCACTATTAAAATTCATTAATAAATGTTTAATTACATTTTTTTATCCCTGGAAAAACAGCTGCTTTCACTGCACTTACACAACAAAATACAAATGAGAAACGTGATTTCTAACATTGGAAAAAGTTAGGACACCCTCCCCACTGAGACAGTATTCCTCAGGAGCTGCTGCCCCCCGTCTGCCACACCCTGACTGTCTGTTTAGTTAAGGAGTCGGCTGGTTCCTCTCTTCTTCATATGAAGAACCAGGGCAGGTGGTGCTCAAATAGTGACCACTTCCAGACAGGAAAAAGGCAAAGTCTTAACAGTCAGACTCAGTTTTACACAATTTATCATGACACGTCAAAAAGATTATAATGGTGAACCTGTAGTCACTATTAATCAAAGCTGACCTTCAGAATGTAGAGAACAGAGTTTTCATCATGCACACCTGATGTGATGTGTTTGTGACTCTAGACATTCCTAGCAGTAGTATCACTTGGAAAAAACATGACTGAAAGTTTAACTAGGGTGACGGTGGCTGAAGAGCTGGGAGTTTGTCCTGTAACTGGTGGGTTGCCAGTTCGAACTCCAGCTGCATCCATCTTAGGCACTGTATCCTTGGGTATGACCTTTCACCTGCCTTGCTGGTAGTCAGGAGGCCTTGTGGACCCATTGCATGGCAGCCTCACTTCTCTGAGCCAGTCAGCCTCAGAGCAGCGTGTGGGCGTGTGTGTGTGTGTGTGTGTGGTTATTTGTCCTGACTGGTGACCTGTCCACGGTGTACCTCACCTCTCTCCCAATCACTGTTGGAGATAAGCCCCCCCCCACTTTTCATGGCCCCACCCCCCTCACAGCCCTGCAGCGATTAGCAGCTATGATCGTCGGGTGTTTTTGATCATTTTGATTTTTACTTACTTGGATCCTCTCATATTGTTTATTCCTTTGTGTCTTCGGTTTCTTTGTTTATGCTTACCTTTTATTTGTGTATGTGAAATTAGATAGGCGTTTTCCTTCCTTTGTTTAACTCCGTTTGTGTTCATTTGTTTCCCTTCCTCCAGTCCCTTCAGCCTGCCAGGAACAGGTGTTACTTATCACCTGATTGCCTGACCTGTTCCCCATGTCGTTATCCTCCTCCCCTCTGTGCATACGTAGTCCTCTGGTCTCATTGTTTTCTTCTGCCTGCTTTTCATTACCTTTACTTGTTAGTTGCTCTGTGGTTATTGTTTTTGCGCTGCCCGTTCTCCCAGCCATCATCTCTGTCAGTCCCCTTTTGTTTATTCTTCATTAAAGTCACTCTGTTCCACTGAAAGCCTCTTTGCTTGGGTCCTCTACAAATCACGTCGTGACAGAAGCGGGTTCAAACAATGGATAGATGATGTTACAGTTCAGTCAGACAACTCTTGTGTCAAAGTTCAAATATGTCTCTACTGGTTGGGTCTGGCCTCTTGTCTCTGGTCTCAGTCTGGTTTTGCTGCCCAGCAGGTCAGTGATGAGCCTCATTGTCCAGCTGACCTTCTGCTTCTACAGTTACATTAATTCAGATGTAAACTATGTAGATCAACATTCAGACTAGGTTGGCTCAATCCTTCCACTCTTCTGCTAGAACAAGTTAAAAAGTATGAAGGGTATTGAATAGCTGACTATCAAAAATGCAAGATCATATCTTTTGCAAGCTGCTGACTGGGCCTATTATTAGCAAACATGTCTAGTAGCAAATTTAACATTCTCCAGTTTTGTTCATGAAATGGTTTAAAAAACTGTTTTTAAATTCTGTTTTTGTCATCTATCCTTCATTTCTGCTTTCTCTTGAAAATCTTCCTTCTACCTGCCTTACTAAGCTAATGTTTTTGTCTGCTCTGTTGCATCTTCACACATTAGGTGTAAAAATGGTTACAACTCCCACTCAGTTCTTTCTATATTAATGCAAACCTACATGGATTCCAGCACAGCCTTGGCACCCGGCACATCTGATCTCATCTCAAACTGAATGTGCTGCAGCACAGACACTCAGATGGGGAAAGTCGCTTAAGTAAAAATAATTTAATCCCATGGATGAGCAGCTAGCAATAGTTTGTCTCTTATTATTATTATTACTATTATTATTGGATTTAAGTAAATTAAGATCTCAGCTACCTGTTTTCTCCAGTCACATCATAATTGAGCTTCTCTGCTCTCTTTCTGCTGGATTTACCTGAAATGACAATGTAGTTCTGTTTCTGTCTCCCTCTCATTCCTCACTAGTTCCGTCCTTCTGGGGTCTGGTCAACTCAGCCTGGAACTTGTGTGCCATCGGGAAGAGACAGTCCCCCATTGACATCGAAACCACTCACATGATCTTTGACCCTCACCTGACCCCTCTGAGGCTGAACACAGGAGGACGGAAGGTAAGGATGGAAGAACTGATGAAGTGCGAGGAGGGCTTGTTCTCAACCACCTGCTGGCCATCACTAGCTGTGTTTCCTTTATTAAGATGCACAAAACTTTGTCTATATTTCGCTAACATAAAAAAAAACAAAACTATTTTGCAATTCTGTTGTTTCCATTAAATAGAAAACACCTGAATAAGTTTGTCCACATAATAAACATTTCTCATCCCAGTGCCAAAACATCTGATAAAAAAAACGAGCATTTCTTTAAAATTGGTGTTTCCATTAAGCAAATTTATTTTTGAAATGTCAAATTGTGCAATTATTTGGTCAATGAAAGCACAACTACTGTCTTCATTAAAAATATTAAAAATAATGTCTAACCAAAGCTTCAGGTGTGTTCTCTCCAAAGAGTAAGACTGCTGACTATTTGTGGTTTCAAGATTCCAGAAGGAAGATTCTAACTTGGTGCCAATGAACAATTAGCAATTAGAATCTGTTTTCCCTACTTAGTAGGGAATCTATTTTAGATCGATACTAGTGTGGTAGTATCAATACTTCAAGTTCAGTTTAGATGCCTATGAACTTTGATTTATTTTATTTAAATAAATTAAATCTATGACACAATTTGGTTAAAGGAACCTCCCCCCGCACCCCCTGAGAAGGGGTGAAATTTATCTGAGGGGCTCTCTTTTAATAGATAGAAAATTGCAAAATTAAATTGCTAGATATTGAACGGTCCAGTTGGATAAATGGGCAAATGTATTTACTCCCAGGCCATTTAAAGAACTTTGTACAGTTAAAATGGGCAAACTTATCCAGGCAAATATTTTAAATTCAGGACATAAAGGGTTCAATAAAATAGCCGATACAGGACCGGTGTTGGTGATACTGGCCGTGTATCGGATCGATACTAAAACATGCACTATTCTACACCTTCACACAGCACTTCAGATTACCCAGACTTCTTAGAGTATGCAGATGTTGTTTTAGAAAAAATGCCATCTAGGAATTCTGTTGTGCTTCAGGACAATTTTGATTAATAATGAAGTCACCCTGAAGAGTGTGTTTAGGAGGAACAACCCCTCTTCTAGCTGGAGGAAGGGAGGCTGTTCCCCTGACAACCAGCCTCAGATAAATGAATGAGTGAACAGATTTTATTGTCTCATTATCAGCAGTAGCTATATGAAGTAACACTTTACTTTGCTTTCACAATGATGAACAGACAACTGAAAGACTGTCTACAAAGAATGGACTCATTGTCAGTCCATTACAAAGCTAATAAATCAGCAACATTGCAATCATTACTTCACATTGAAGGTCTATTACCAGTTAGCTCAATAGATACACAGGAGCAAGTTTTGTCATTCACTCACATTTCATACAGAAGTAATGGGGCTAAACTGGAGACCATCTTGCTGTCTATACCAGCATGCAGCTGCTAATACCATATCAGCAACAATTACAAAAAAATCATTTTTTACAGCAGATATGTCACCTACTTGGTATACAATGGAATGATTATGGAAAAATACCTAAAAGAATAATTTAAATTACATAAATAACAGAGCAGT
This sequence comes from Girardinus metallicus, assembly GCA_903067095.1. Classification (NCBI taxonomy): domain Eukaryota; kingdom Metazoa; phylum Chordata; class Actinopteri; order Cyprinodontiformes; family Poeciliidae; genus Girardinus; species Girardinus metallicus. The sequence goes on along the minus strand of CAEGAE010019848.1, from coordinate 8,360 downwards.
TTTTTCTAACTTGAAGTTTTTTTCCTCCAAAACTGATCAAATGCAACATTAGCAACTGTAAAACTGAACTAAACATCCGTAGATCTCAGAAACATAATAATTTCACAGAAAGGCAGGAAATCGTCATTTACTCCAATCTAAACAAAATTGTGCTGAACTTTTGAATATAAATTTAATATAATAATGTTGCCTTTTATTTGCGTCTGAATGAAAAATTAGGACGTGGGAACGAATCTACCTACAGCTTAAATAACAAGGTATTTCTCAGAATTTGATTCATTTCAAATTTTGCTGCTTCTCTTTAGTGAGATGCAAACAAACAGAAATAAACTGAGTATTACTGAAGATATTACAACAGAACCCTTTTAGATTTTTCGGTCTGAGTTGAGGAGTTGCTTCACAGAGCAATAGGTTTTACTGATTATGGAATGATAAAAATTGCACTTGTGTGTAAATGAAATAAATTGCAATAGTTAGGATAACGACTTGTCCTTTCTAAAAGTATCAACTGCTGCTCAAGCAAATTTTAAAATGGCAAAAAAAATTATGAACAATCCTACAAACCTTATACTTATAGCTATGTGACAATGCAGTAATAATTGAGGGTGTTGTTGTACAAAAGTTGTCGCTTTGATACACATCCATACAGAACAAATCCTTTAAACCTTTAAACCTGAACTCATGCAGAATGTTTGTGTGAAACGTAGCTCAACTTGATAAAATGACTCCAAAACAAATCAGAGATGAACACAAACGTTTCTCATGCAGCTCCAGTGAAGAGGATAGATGAACCAAACCAGAACTTTATTTTTGCATCGGTACGTACAGCAGCTCGCTCTGCACTGAGCCGACGTACTCACCTGAACATCACACTGGTGGAGAAAAATCAGCCGGCGTCCAACTGGCCACCTGGAGCATCCAGTCGTTCTAAATTTAGTCCACTTCTGAAACATAATAAAATCAAATTAAATTCAGGAATTGGAAAAAATATACATATTTTAATTATTATTATTTTTCTTGATTTAAGCATTCCAAAAACTTAGGGAAGCATGATATTTGTACTGATAGTAATAATACAACTTTTTCATTTCCTTCACATTTGGCTGAATGAAAGCTGTTTTGTTCACAGTAATGAGTTAGTTATAGACCACTTCTGACCGACACCTCGTTTAGCAGGCCTTTGTTTCTAACAGCGCATCTTGTTGTGATGAGGGCTCTAAAGGCCTGAGCTCCACAGTGTTTTCAGAGAGCAGCGTGAGCCACTAATCATGGCTGCTGTGGCTGCAGTTGTTCACACAAGATATGATGAAATCACAAGAGCGACAGCAGAAGGTCGAGCCTCTCTAATCCAAACCAGGGGAGAATGTAGGTCAGCCAGGCTAATGAAATATCTGGCTTACTGAGACACTGTACCGGAGCTCATCTACATGGAGTTCTATGCAAATCCAGGGAGCTGTTCTCTGTTTGGTCTAATTTATAATAAAAATGCATCAATTTTAATGTGCCTCATGTTGTTTGAATGTGGCCGTAACTTTATACATGTGCATACAGAAAATTGTTTCCGTGACTCACACTATGCAGAAATGTGTCATTACAAACTTGAGGTACAATACGTGTTAAAATAATTGGTGTAAAATTAAAATGAGATAACTAAAGTCGTTTCTCCAGCTGAACAGAAACAAAACTGAAGTTAGCATGTTTGGACCTGCAGAGGAATGATCCAGAGTCAACACACAGCTTCAGTTATTACAGCTGGAAACTAAAGATCTGGCTGACATGTGGGTGTGATGATGAACTCTGACCTGAACCTTCAGAGCAACATAAAGAAAAATCGGCCTTCTGTCACCTGAAGAACATTTCCAGGAATAGAGGACTAAACAAGATTTAGAGAAACTCATCCAGGCGTTTATCTTTAGTCGTATTGATCACTGCAGCAGCGTCTTCACAGGTCTGACTGACAAATCAATCCTCCAGCTGCAGCTGATCCAGAACGCTGCTGCTGGAGTTCTGACTAAAACAGGAAGATAGAGAACATCACCCAGTTCTACAGTCCTTCACTGAGAGAATAGACTTTAAGATACTGAACAGTTTAGCACCACAACACATTAAAGATCTACTGCTGTTGTATCAACCTTCCAGAACCCTCAGGTTTTCTGGTTCTGGTTCTGCTCTGCATTCAGAACCAGAACCAAACATGGAGAATCTTCTATGCACCACGAATCTGGAACAAACTTCCAGAAAACTGCAAAACAGCTGAAACACTGAGCTCCTTTAAATCAAGATTAAAATCTCACCTGTTTAGAGTTGCTTTAGAACCATAATGGCCAAAATATTTGATGTGTATATATGATTTTGATGATGGCACTCATCAAAAAGTAATGTTTGTTTCTGGTTTTCTCAGTCATTGACTACATTGTGAGGTTTTTTTATGACATTGCATGTTTGCGTTTTATGATGTAAAGCACTTTGTTTGCCTTGTTGCTGAGATGTGCTATAAAATAAATGTGTTTGATTGAAAATTGTCAGTTGTCAGGAGAAAAGTACTGCACAAACACACATTATGAGTCTAAATGTAGATTTGGGATATTCCAACACATGAACAGGGTTCTTCAAAGAACCCTGTTCTCCCCTGGGGAGGAACTTTAATGTTCCTCCCCAGGGGAACATGAGAGTTCTTCCGGAACAAGTTTTCTTCCCGAATTGTTCTGGATTAGCTCCATCCAGATCCACTCTGACCAGCTTCTCTGTTCATCATAATTATTCTATAGATGATAGATGTTAATGGCCATATTTATTCTCATGAATCTTCCACATTTCTACTTTTAGTAGTTTTTAACACTTTGTTCATATACTCTTACCTGGGCACATTTAGCTGATGGAATTGTATTACATTTAAAACAGTGTTTTATCTCCACAGAACCTTTGCCCTCTCCTATATCAGCCTCCACTCTAAACGGGAACGTTCTTAAAACTATCACACACCAAACTCATCCCGTTTAGCTCATTGTCTCTGTTAATCATTGTGAATGTTTTTGTTCTTTATTTTTTTTTATTTCCCACAAAATGCAGCTCTTATTTGCAAGAGCAAACTGAATCCTTTTATCTGCCCTTCTCCTTACAGACTGCAGTTTCTCTGTTCAGAAACTAAGCCGGCAGATTTTTCAGACGTCCACAAAAAATATGATCTGCATTAAATCTGCAGCAAAGATCTCGCCCTCACCCTGTCTCCATGTAAGCCTCATGAATGACTGCGCTACTGATTTGCTGCTTTTTGCTCTTCCATCTTCAGAAAGGTTGTATAAGGTGAAAAATATTTGATACACTCAGGTTGCTAGAATGATTCATCCATCAGCTTCTCTCCAGGAAGTTGTTTGTTTTTCTTCTTTGTTTTATGGAAAGATGAAATCCTCTGAACATGCATTAATAACTCAGGACTAAATAACAATTAAAACTAAATACACTCTGCGTCTGATTTCTTCTGCTTTTGAGCTTCCATTTTCTCCAAAGTAAACCTTAGAAGTGCCTACTATCAAAAACTGCATTCCTACTCCAATGGAGTAGGAATGCATGATCATGCTCTTTATTCTCAATAGCTACGCTTCCATTACAAATTTGCGCAAAACTTTGTTCATATTCTACTAATGTTGAAAAAACACAATTTCAAAATCTCCAGTATTTCCACTAAATAAGAAACGTAATTAAAATCACATGTAAATAAGTTTGGTCAGGTGATAAGTAAAAAAAGTAAAACAACCGTCATCCTCCTCCCACTTCTTCTTTTTCATCGTTTCTGCCAGTAGTGACATCTGGTTGTTGGTCACATGACCCGTGCAAAGCGTATAATGTGTTTCCTTTGCAAATCTGCACAACTCTAATTGTGATGCAGCTGAAAAACCGTCTTATCCAAAGGCAAAAACTTTTTATCAGAAACCATGTTTTTTTTTTGTTTTTGTTTTTTTTTATTGAAGTGTTTCCATTAAGCAAATTCATCTTCATTATTCCAATTTGCACAATTATATGGTGGATGGAAACGCAGCCTACTATCACTCCTGATGTGTTCCAGGACTTGGTTTGTGGCATATGTATACAAACCGATCGCTGCTGTAAACTTCTCCCCAGCTTGTCTTTTTGTCTTCATGCTGGTTGTTCTCTAACAGACGTCTGAGGCCAAAAGCAGAACTGTTGCATTCATGCTGAGGCTAAAATGCACATTTGAACTCTGCTTACGAATTAGGAAAATAAAATTTAAGAAAGGAGTACACTGGATTTTGGGCTGTCGGAGTGAAAATAAATGCTGCACTTTTTGAATTGTTGAGACACATTTTGTAAAGCATCCAAAAACGTAGAGTCCATCTGCCTCCAAAAACCTGACATGACGCTTCAAAGTTTGTGGTTGTAAAAACAACAAAATGTGGAAAAAAAATTCAAGCGCTATTAACACTTTTGCAAGGTACCGTATAATTACTGCACATCTTTCAAGCTGTGTAATCATCTTAAACAAATAACTTCCTTACTTTGCCCTTTTTAGTTGGAATTTTTTTTCCGTTGTATTTGAATTTTAGAGGAGAACTATGGTGTAGGGAGACAGCTTGACAGACTGAATGCCTGGGCCAAGATTTACCAGCCGACTGGCAGTATTCAAACAGTAAACAGCAGGAGAGAGACAATGAGCTCACATGTTCTTCCTCTGCTGCTATCTGCAAAGATCAGTTTATGCTGTGCTGGTTAGGAAGAGGAGATGCAACACCAGCTCTGCATTTCTAATCTGGATATCTTCAGCCAGTCTAGTTGTTGTTCCATCATTAAAAGTTCTTTACTCTGGCCTGACAGAGTTGATACTTTGATTCCACCATGTTTCTTATTGGCTCCCAGGCATCTGGCGTTTGAAACATTAATAACTCGTACTACATTAAACATTGACTCGCAATTGGAGTTGTTTTGTTCGAGGATACCTGCAGTGCTTCTGAGAACCATGGTAAAAAACGAGCGTTCAGTCTCAGCTTTACTTTGACAGTTTAACTTTGTTTCTTGAAGAAACAGCAGGAGTCAGTCGGCTTCTGTTCATTAAACTCTCAGTCATCCAGGATGTTACATTTCCTGGATGACTGAGAATCTAAGCCAGTATAGAATATTAACACCATGTTCCTGTTTTAAATGATTACAACAGATGAAAAATACTGAAGATGAATCTTTGTACCCGTTTATTTATCTTACATACAAAAATATCACAAAATAAGGCTTGAGTTCTTGATGGTGGCAGAATACGATAAAGCTGTGAATGAAAATTGAGCCATTTTTTTTAGCCCCTGTTGTAATATTCTTCAGGAAACAGTTGTAGAGTTATTTGAATGTATCTAGATGTAGTTTGGTAGCAACGTCTCTCTCTCTGTCAGGTTAACTGTGCTTGTTGGATGTAGCACATGTTGGATCATAAAGGTCAACATGCTCTGTGTAGCTGCAGGTGTAAAATCTTTCAGAAAATCAGTCTTCCGTCTGTTACGTCTCCAAGGCAGCCTGGGGGTACGGGTGGAAAGGCAGACACCACTGCATGTAAACCTGGAACCTACATTAGATAGAGAGGGACCATCTGACATGAAGCCGCAGCAGCAGGTAGAAGCAGCGCTGGCATTAGCTGGCTGTGTTATTCAGCTTTTTGTTTTCACAGTCCCTCCTTTCAGCTTTAAGTTAAAAAACAATAACCATTCTCAGCTGCTTCCTATCATATTTGTAGTCCGAATGGACAGAGCTAAAGAGCATCCTTCTCTAGACTCCATGAATCAGTAAAAAGTGACCAATTAAAACAAAAGGACACAGGTCTCCCTAGTGGTCAGCTGAGAGTAGAGAGCCTTCCGCTGAGTCAGATGGCTGATGGCTACTTCCTTAAAAACAACTTGAGTTTCTGATCTGTGTGTCAGCTCTCTGCCCTCTCTCTCTTGGCAGCCTTGGCATCAGCAGCTGCTATGTCTGCCCTGGTAGGTTGTTGGTTCTGTGATATGGTCTTGATGTCTCATTCTGGATTCAGAAAGCAATTATAAACAGTGAAACAAATAATGATCTCCTCTCAAATCTCAACAAAACAAAGCAGATGGATGTGGATTTCAGGAGTAACAGGAATATGTCAATACCAATTTTCATCATGTGAGAAGGCGGAGGAGGAGTGTGCAGTGGATACCTCAGTCCTCCAGCAGACTGAAATAAAAGGCTGAACTGTCTACAAGAAAAAGGAACAGAGTCCTTGAAGCTTAGACCCTTCAGTGTTTGCAGCCCGATGCTGCATATCATCTGTTAATCTGTTGCGAAGTGTTCAGTTTCTTCTGCTGTGATCTGTCAGGCAGCAGCTGTTTTAAAAAAGAAGATCTGGTTCTGCTTTGGGGACTACTGTGGAACCGGTGCATAACGATAGGTAAAGAATGCATCATTAAATGAACATAAACATAATGAACAACTCTGACTATTCTTCATACAGTGCAAAGTGTCTTTTTCCGCTGCAACACAGAAGATGCTTCCTTCCATCACCATCTCTGACTCTTGACGGCTTTATTGAATGAAACTGGGGCCTTCTGCCCAACAACTGCTGGAGATGGAAATTGTGTTTTTGCATTGTTTAGGCTTAACACTATCCCAAAGAGAGCAGGCCTTAGACCAAGACAGGACTGAGGCTATCAATAATTCAAACTATTCAGATTTCATACAATTAATATTTTAATTACTGACAGTCCAGTGAAGTGAGCTTGTCTGCTTTATGGATATTTTTCTTTCCCATCTTCTCACTGACCTGCATGAAATAGTCTTAAACTTGTTAAATGTCAGTTTATCTCAGAAGCTAAGCGCAAGCTAAACTGAGGTAGCTATGCTAAACGTAGCTCAGTGCTCCTGCATTCCGGTAATATTTTCGCTCTGCTCATGCTGCGGTCAGCAGTAGCAAACCACTGCTGCTTTGCTATTGCTAACAAAGCACCAACAATTAATATTGTTATTTAGCATGCTTGGACTTAAGAGATTGTTTAAAACAGCAAAATTGAGCTTCTTTACACTCATTTCAAAGTACTAAATAAGATCCATCACTGCGGTGACTGATCAATAGATTAGGAATCATGTGTCCAATAACAAAGATTGAACTTTTTGGCTGTTATTTTGCAGATAATCAGGTGATGCCCACATTTTGATCTAAATTATTAGCTTTGTTAATAATTCCCTCCAGCAAATATTTGCAATTATTCACAGCTAAACCAGACTATATTGTTCAACAGCAGCGTTAAAATATCTTGCTTTAAAAGGTTTTTGTGTCGGGGTGTGTCGGGGGAGTGTGTGGTGTGTGTGTGGCATTAGTTATCTTTATTCAGCTGTGGCTGGACAGGAAGAAGGGCAGAGAGAGAGAGAGGGCAAACATGCAGTAATGATCAGGACTGGCAGTCGAACTGCGTTCAGCCTCTTCATGGTGCTGCTGCTCTGACTCTGAGCCATGTGGTGCTCCATTTATGATCATGTTGGGTTCAAGCCAGTTACCAAAACCCCTGAGTTCTGTTATGCATCCAGGGTTTTCTGCATAACTTCAAAACGTTTTGTGGTCACACTCTTGCGTTTGTTCCACTGGAAGTAAGAACATGTGAAGGATAAAACTCTGAGCTTCCTAAGAATCAGTAAACGTTGCTGGTGAGTTTTCTGCTCTTTGCTCAAATCAGGGACTTGAATTTTAGTAGCATTTAATATCAGGCATTTAAAATCCTCCTGGGTTCCTGCACTGACCTGTGCGAGTGTTTTGTATACTTCACTGGTTTTCCACTGTCCTCTGGAGAGCTTTACCATGACGATGTGTGACTGCAGGCTGCATGCTGCTTTACTGCACCATGGATCAGAGTTTTTGGTGTTTTGAGTTGGCCTGGCTGGAGTTATCAGGGGAATGTGTGGGATTGTCTCAGAGCTCCCGGCTGAACTGAACCAAATTTTCCAGGCTTTCTGGGTATTTATAGATTTCTTGTGTGGGATGGTTTCAGCACAGTCAGCTATTTATTTTCCCCCCGTACTTCAATTCCGTTTGTTTCTTTTATTACAACTGCATTTTATTAGCCATCCAGATTGGTGCACAACACTGACTTATTGTGGTTTGCAGGTTCATTTATATTCACACCTGACCTTCATGTCCTAACAAAAACTCAGCAGTACAACATTTTGGCATTTTTCCACCAAAAACAGATTATCTGGATGATAATGAAAAACTCTTTCCAAACATCTTTCTGTTCTAGTACCAGCAGGTTGGTACTAGAACCTATTTGAGCAGAGCACAGTGCAGGGTGTAAGTTTACTGAGATAAATTATTGATGTGGCAAGAAACAGGAATGCTTAAAAATATTAATGATAAA
>CAEGAE010019845.1:0-24130 GCA_903067095.1 Girardinus metallicus | reverse complement strand
TATATATATATATATATATATATATATATATATGTGTATATATATATATATTTTAAACTTCAGTTTTCTTTTCTTAGATCTGTTTGCATATTAAGCAAGAAAAATATGCATTTTACGTACGCTGAGGAGTACGGATAGTGATATAAGTAAAACTATAAATTTATCTGCAGTTTTCTGTTGAAGATATACTTGCTATCATTAATAATATTTTATGTAAATATTTATTGGTATTTAAATGCAATCTTGGCTTAGTGTTTTCAAAGCAAAGAGCTGTTGTGGATGAATCTTCATTCCTTATTTAAATTTTGCAAATCTAGACACTGGGCATGTGTCCTACAGTTGTGTTTCTTTGTGGCAAACTGTTTGATTCAGGCATGCTATTCATAAAATGTAACTGAAACCAGGTGGTTTATAGTATTGTTTCAGTGGCGGTGGAACATTACTGAGTTAACGGGGTAAAGTTCTTTATTTCAGCTGCCTATTAATCTAAACACTCTCATAAACTCTAGTATCAGCAACACTGGTGCATTTTGGCAAACATGGCAACCAGTCATTAATTACATCATGTCCTAAGTGGATGTTTTTAATCCATTTTACTTCAGATTAGATGTGTGTCCATTTGCATAGGCAATTTTTGAATCAAGTTCTCAAATATTCAAGCAGGTCCTGATATATTTCCACCCAACATCTGTGTATTTCATGACATTAAAACCAATGTGATGCAGGAGTTGTGTTTGAGGTCCAAGGCAGATCTTTGATATACTAACAGCTTAGGAGTTGGTGCGTCTCCATTATCAAGTCACAGGATAATCTGAGAGTGAAGGTTAAGACCTGAATGGAGCGTAAAGGCTTTTAGGAAACCTGAGTGAAGCCTACTGTCTCATGTTCTGTCTTAAGGTTGACCTCTATCAGCCACATCACTCTTTCTTTCTTCCTCCTTCTCTACGTCACTCATCTTTCTCCTCACATTTTCACAATTCATAATCAAAGTGATGCTCCGAAATATCAAAAAATAATTTCTCTAACATTGCCTGATTTCTGTAGCTTCTATAGAAATATTTTGTGGACTTTAATTGCAATGAAGCTCTATTCAAAAGGCTCAATATCTTATTGACATGCAAAGTGTGAACAATTGATTTTTGGACTATATCAGCAAACAATTATGCCATCCTAGATAGTCTTTTAATATTACTTGCACTGATATTCGCTATTTTACCTGCTGTTCTATTCTATGTAGTGAGTATTTAAAAATGACATAAATTTTCAGTGTTTCTTATTTGGTATTTGTGCTTCAGTCTGTAAATTTAAATCAAAATCTAAATAAATAAATAAATGTAACACCTTACATTCTCACAAGTGCAGTCGCTATATAAGTTCTGTCCATTTACCATTTACCATCAATATTTTTAAATTGTACGATCTCATGCCCATGCATGGGGTTAAGGTTAGGGTATGCCCATGTATGCTTAGTATTTTTTTGCCTCTGATAGACTGCAAAGGGCAAAAGTTCATTGTAATTTTGTTGAGTCACCTCTGGTAATTGACATCATTCATTCTTCATCCTAGGCGGTCTTCATTACATACCTGAATCTGCAATTTGTGTGCTTGTTATTGATTGTCATAAAGAGGCAGAATCTCTTGACTACACTCTCACTACCTAAATTTACTCCATATTAACAGAAAATCACAGTTTTAGTCATCCTGATACAATTACTGCTATCATCTTTGTGCAGATGCTTCATTTATTTCTCTTTTGTGATGTCACTTCTTCTCAATATGTTCTTTTTGCCATTGTCTCCACTTCTCCTATCTCTGCCATTGACCTGGTCAGCACCAGTTCATCCGTTCATCCGATCATAACCAAAAGATGCTTATCAAGCATTCCCGACAGTTGAATAATACTACTCAGTATATTTGGTGTGGGCTGGGGAACTTTTGAACTTTTCCCTGTACCTACTTGCCATGAATATCCCCTTATCTATGTCTGTAGTTAAATGATACCAGTGTTTCCTACTGTTACATGCCCAGCCTGTAGGATATGTAGTGGATTGTTGTGGTCACTGTCCCCAGGAAATGTAATGCAGACTTCAGCTCAATAATTATTAGAGGTCAAAAATGTTTCTCGCCACATCTAACTTTTTGTATGTCCACATAACAACCAAAAACTGATTATATTTAAAGGTTAAGAGGTCTGTTATGGATTGCACTGTGTGAAGGATGATGTGTGAGATATAGATGGAAAATAAAAATGTCACATTCATCTGCTCTTTGGCTCCTGGCTGCCAAATCTATTCTGTTTATTTCTGTTTGTGCGCAAGAAGGCCAGGGCTGGGTTGGCCTGTTGTGATATATTTAGAGGAGCCTGTGATGAATGTTTCATCCTATCTGCGTAGGAGGAACACAGGGCCCCCATTAAACATTCATTTCTGCCACTGAGATGACCTCCTGGAATATCAACCCATCATCGATGAATGAGCCCCAAACCTCCTTATCAATACTCTAATGCCCAGCTGTACTCAAAATCAGTTCCCAAACCCCATGTTACACCCTGAAGTTCAGCCAGAGAAAGGCATACCTATATTTAGGTTTCTAAAGCACATAACCTACTAGAAAAGTTGATGTTGTTTTATAGTTTATGCTTTCTAGAAACGTTATAGATTAGCAACTATTAACAACTACAGGCAACATGACGTGTCCGTGAAATCCACTGACTACAGCATACAGGGTGTTGCATTTGCAGTTGTGTATGCTAAATGATTATATTGCAAAGTAAGAATATTTTTTATACAATGCTATACCAATTTCTTTTCTTTTGCATAGCTAATTTATTACATGAATCCTTTATATCTTCATGCGTGACAATTGTGGCCCCTATATGCATTATTGGTGTAAGTTGATAGCGTTGGATGGATGAGTGTTGTATCATACATCATCATTCCCGGCTGTGATCCGTCCTGCTACTGATGGGCATCTTTTGGCTCCGAGTACCTTTGCCGCTCAGACACAGTTTAGCAACAGCTCAGCCAGCGTGCATTATTCATACACAAGTGAACCAGTAGATATGGTTACACCAAGATAGTATACCTGCTATATTAAGGTGCCCTTCGCGGCTTTAAAAGGTAATGCTCACTCAGATTGCACATGCAGGTGAAGGCAAACAGGACATGGGCTCGTTTCTGATTGCAAATGCGTCAAAAAAAAATACGATAAGATGTCAAACCTGACAGAAACGTTAGAATGAGGGTTTCAGTAACCAGAGAGAGACACAGAGGGTTGCAGGAGGTCACAAAGGCAAGCTGACGTGGATGTGGGAGGATACAGGCACAGATAAAACACAAATGGACACTCAGTCTAAAACAAAGAGGACACCGAGGCTCACACCATTGCACTCACGCTTGCTCTCCTTGTCAGAGGGACTTGCTGCCAAAGTTGGTGCGGCTGCCACGATGAGGATTCCCTGCCGGGCTTACGGACCGGATTTACAATGAACATTAGACAAAGGACTACACTGACTCTGTCATTGGAATGGCAGGATAATTTATTCATTGTGTGACCCTGGGAGGTTACTTACAAACATAAAATAACAGGATCTTACATTGGATACTACTTTTGTTTTTGAAAAAGAGATGCACTTTGCACTTCAAACCACAAATGGATTAAACTAGAGACTTTTCTGGACATATTTCTTCCTTCTTAAACTTATACAACAACTCTCTTTTTGACAACTGAAGGAGAACCGTAACACGAGTGAGCACAGATGGCTGAGATTTCGACTCCATTACTAGATCGTGTTTTAACAGAAAGTGGCTGGGGTTCGTTTGAGGGTACCTTACAGAGCAACTGACCTGAGAGAGAGGGCATTTAAAAGGTTTTCAAACTTGTGATGGACTGAGAAGCAAATGGAAGGATGTTAATGCTGTTAAAACCTATCAACTTTTTTATACTCACCTGCTTTTGCAGTATTTTTGGGAACTTCTTCATCTAATTTGGAAGGATCTGAGAAGGTACCATGGCACCAAAGAAAGGTGACTCAAAATCAGCTGCTAAGAAAGGCAAGTCAGATGAGCCAAAGAAGGGAGGAAAAGAAGACAAGAAGGGAACAAAAGATGACAAAAAAGGTGGCAAGAAGGCTGCTGAGCCACCAGCAAAGGGTAAGGGGAAAGATGATGGGAAGAAGGGGAAAGGAAAGAAACCTGTCAGTGAGTCAGAAGAAGGTTCAGAGGAAGAAGAAGAGGAGGTTATGTCTGAGGAAAAGGAAAGTGGTGATAGTGAAGAAGAGGTAGTAACCAAGAAGGCAGCCAAGGCAGATAAGGGAAAAGGCAAGGCAGCTTTAAAAGGAGCATCCAAAGCTATGGCTATGAAACCCAAACGCGGTTCCCCTGATGATGAGGAAGATGAAGGCGATCCAAAGAGAAAACCACCAGTGAAAAAAGGCATGGATGCAGTAAATCTAAAGCAGATGAGTGATCTCAAAGGAGCTTCTAAGAGCATGATGGGCTTGGCTGCAGAGGGGCAAAAGAAGAACTTAGTTAAAAAAGTAGATGCAACATCCCACCTTAAAGGAGCCTCCAAAGCCCTCTCAAGTATTGCTGGAAAGTCCTCTCCTTTTAGCCTGCCTTCTAAACAAGCTGACAAAGCAAAGCCAAAGAGAAACCTTAAAAGTACCTCCCGCCTCTTTCTACGACTTTCCAAAAAAAAGAAACCCTCTTCTGGTGGTAAACCTCTTCTTGGTAACAGCAAGCTTTTTGCTGGGTTTGGGGGGAAATCTGGGTCTGCTGACAAAAAGCCTGGTCTGTCTGGTTTCAGTTTGTTTAACAAAAAAGATGATGCCTCTAAAGAAACTCCATCTAAAAAAACACTGAATCTATCCAACTTAGGAAATAAGGGTAATAAAATGGCATCTGAGGCAAAGGGATTAGGGGGGAAGTTCAAAGGAATGTTTGGAAAAAAGAAAGCAGGACAGGGATTTAAGAGTAAAAGCTGGATGGTTGGTAGGATGGCTGCAACAACTAACTGGTTGACGGGTAGGTTCTTGTCTTCTATGGGTCATGGCCGGCATGGTGGGCGGGCAGGGCGACGGGGAAAAAAGAACCTATCCTTTGCTAGCAGGGATACCAGAGGGACACACACACATTATTACAATGGGGCCTATGAACATGATGATAATTATGGATATGAAGAGGACTACCATAACAGGTGGGGACCACAAAGCTTTGAAAGACAACCATTTGACTATGACCCAACTGATCCCTATGAAGAGCAATTATACTATGATGATGAAGAATGGGAGGATGAGTATGGTTATTATGACGATGAGGGCAACTTTTATTATGATGATGAGCTTTACTATGATGATGATGATGTAGATAACTATGGTTACCCATATGGTTATTATGATGATGAATATGAAGACTACAATGGCCATGATGGGGCAGAGTATTACTATGGAGAAGATGGATTTCTGTACTCTGTAGAGCCAGACCCATATAGTTATTACGATGATACCATGTATGGGTTTCATGACTCATATTACCCTGAACAATATGTGGATTACTTTGACCATAATATGGCTTCTAACTATGATATACCAAACTCATATGGGATAATGAGCGGCACCTATGATACAGTCCCAGGAATATATAATGACCCAATGCTTGTATATGCGCAAAGTGCTCAAATGTACAACCCTTATCAGCAACAGGTCACTATGAATCCTGGACTGAATCTGGCTGAGACAGGACAGTTATTTGGACAGGAGCAGTTTTCCTCCCCTGTACCTGAACCATTTCCCACTGAACAGTTCAGAGTCCCTAGGCCCCAAGTTATGCTGTTTGGAAAAGAGAGACTAGAGGTTGAAACTTTGCCACCACCTTCTCTTCATACTCAACCCTCTCCCCAAATGTTTCCTTCTACCAATCCATCCTTGGCTCTCAATAATCAGGAAATTCTGTCAGATGTACAATTTGAACAACCCATCCCAGCATATCTTTCTGCACAGTCTCTTTTGCCCATTGACATGTATCAGCAACTTCCCGCCATTCCTCTTGGAGATCCTATCTTTCCAACAGCTGTAATCGATCATCAAGAGTACCTTCCTTCTCCTCAGCTAACTAATGTCCCTTTTACTGTTCCTCCTAACTACGTATCCCCGTCTCCCTTACACCCTCAATTTTCCTCCAAGGTTTACCAAGCACCTCTACCACAGGACTCACAAATGTTTCAGTTGGGGCAAATTTCACCAGGAGCCCTGCAAATGCAGCAACCAGTGTATTCACCACTTCATTCACCAATGGTCTCCCCAGTGCCAGTCCGAAAAATTAGTCCCCTTCTCTCTCCACAGATGTCATTAAGACCTGGTTCACAAAGGGTACAAGGGCCTCCTTCACCTCACTTCTCACCACATCCAATGGACTTCAAATCAGGCTTTCAGTCGGACCCTTACATTTCTCCTCGCCTACATAGACACACTCACCGGGCCTCAATGGTAAGTCAACGGCCCACAACCCCTGCTGAATGGCAGAGAACATCAAGCCCTCCTTCTTCTCCACCATATTATAGGAGAGGGATGTCAGTAAGAGCTCAACCATCCTTAAAACAAGGAAGAAGGGGAATTGGGTTACGCAGGGATCCCTCCACTGTCAGACCCCATTCCCCACTTTCTAGTCCTCTGGCTTCACCACGAGCATCACTAAGAAAAAGACAAAGTCCACCTTCTTCCCCAAGATTGTCTTTCAGGCAGCAACCTCCTCCAGATGCAGTTCATCTGCCCCCTGTGAGACCACATTTGTTTAAAGGAAGAAAACAAACATCTATGATGAGGCGTTCTCCTTCTCCACCTCTTCCTTCTCCACAAAGGCGGAGCCCAATTCAGCCTGAAGCATCCCGTTCTCCACCAAAGTCTTTCCGACCCGCTTCTCCCCATCATGCCCCCTCCCCTTCACCATCACGGGTCTCTGCTCGACCACTTCCAACCCGCTCCTCTACCCGCAGGCTAAGAGGAAGTCCTGGAGTGAGAAGCCATGTCCCTATGGGAGCTGTGAAACCCTCACCAGCTAATCCCTATTTACAAAGACGCAGTAGACCTGGACCCCCTGTAACTCAGCAAGTAGCCCCTTTTAGGTCATCTATACATAGAGGCCCTGCTTCTCCTTCAGGAGAAATGGGTTCTGGAACAACCATGCTAGGTAGATCAAGCTCTCGGCCTGCAGGTTTAAGGGAAACCAAACGAGCTGGTAGCGTCCAAGGAGCCTTCCACAGACCTGTAGGTCGTGGACAGCCTTTAGTACGAATGCCCAGAAACCAACCATCTCTTCAATCAAGGCAGTCATTCAGAGCTTCTCCAGCAGTGACTCCATTATCTCCCCAGCCATCTTTAAAACAGAGTGGTCCTGTTTCTCCACAGCCATCGATCCGAAGGCTCCAGAGTAGACCCCAATCTCCACAGCCCCTGCCACATAGATCTCCTCTGCCCTCCCGCGCTGCTTCTCCCATGTACCATATGTCTCACCCAGCTTCTCCCTTACCTCATCGATTAGTAAGACCCCACAGTCTGGGGCCAGCTTCTTTTCAGCCTCCGGTACCTCAGTCTAATCTTACTCATGGTGTCCATCTACCATCACAGGGGATTACTCAGCATAACTATACACTAATGGACCCAGGTCCATCTCCCATGCTTACCAACGCCTTACCAGGTTCCCAGGTTCTCCCTCAACAACTACCACCATCCCCTAATTTGGGGCGTACACTCCATAATCCTTATTTGCAAAATGCTGGCATTACAACACCTTTGCAAAGGATTCCTTCTCCCATACCAGGAATGCAGGGAGATGAATCAATCATTGCACAAGAGTCCCAGATGGTAAACCCATATGGGCCTCAGGGCTTATCCACTGCTTTGATGCAGAATTCCCGCTTACGCACTGCCTCATTTTCATACCCTCTACAGCATACTGCCAATCTCCATACAACTGTCCTGCCTCCCTCACATCCCCCTCAAACAGCAGCACCTATACCCTCTTCTCCTCTTACCTCTCCACACTTGTCCTCCGCTATGCTTACCTCTCAGCTGCGTAATGCTTCCTTTGCATCTCCTTTTCAGCAACACCTATCTCCAGCTTCAGCATCACCAGCTCCAGCTTCCATCACGCCCCCACAAGGAAGTGTTAGAGGTAGCTCCCCACTTTTCTCTGGAGGACTGCGAACTTCCCAGATTCAAGGGTCAATGTTCAAGCTTCCAAGTGGTACTTTGGCAATGTCTAAGGGTCCTGTGGAAGTTACAAGTACAAATGATCTTGGAGTTGGTGCTGGTAATGGAAGGCTTTCCCCCTCGGTGCTCTCCAATGCTCTTCAAAACCCACATCTACGTCAAGCCACATACAGACTGCCTGATGGCTCATTGGTTACCAGAAATGAACATGCTGAACTCGCTCCAGGTCCTTCCCCCATGTCTTCCTCTATGTTGTCCTCTGCCCTATTAAACTCTAATGTGCGTAAAGCTACATATAGGTTGCCAGATGGAACTTTGGTCACTAGAAATGAGCCAGCCCCTGTGTCTGCCTCCCCCATGCTCTCCTCAGCCATTCTTAATTCAAATGTCCGAAAGGCCTCTTATCGACTACCAGATGGATCTTTTCTTACACATCCAGGAGAGAATGTGGAGACTGCTGAGAATGCATCCTCTTCACTTGGGCTGTCCAGTGCTCTGATGAACACAAACCTCCGCAAGGCAAAGTTTCAACTACCAGAAGGATCATCTCTGTTTTCAAAAAATCAGCCTCAAAGTCCTTCAAGCCCTCTCCTTTCTGGTGCTTTGCTAAATAGCAACATCCGCGGTGCTTCATACAATCTCCCAGACACATCATTATTGAGGCAACGTGGTACTGCTAATACTCCTGAGCAACGTTCACTTGATCTCTCTAATGCTCTCCGCAACCAGAACCTCCGATCTTCTTCTTACCGCTTGCCAGATGGAACACTCATGACACGTTCCCAGGCTGCTTCTTCACCTCAATCGCTTGACCTATCAAAGGCATTATCAAAGAACCCAAACCTTCGTGGAGCAAATTATCGTCTCCCTGAAGGTAATATCATGACACGGCTTGGGGCCCCCAGCTCTCCACAACCCCTTAACCTTTCTGGCGCTTTACGGAAATCTCACCTACAGGGGACTTCTTTTCGCCTGCCTTCATATGCTGTAGTATCACCACATGTCCAAGGAGCTGGACCTGAACAGCACTGGGCACAAGGTTCAGGAGCGGACGTCATGCAAGAAGATCTAGATGTTTGGGGGGCAGAGAGGGTTCTCCCTCATGGGACAGTGGAGAACCTCAACAAGTGGTCAATGTACGGAGATGGAGAATTTCCTGAACACCCCCAGAATCTAATGAGACAAAGACCTGAAGGGGAGGGACCAGGGCAGTGGAATCTGAACAGAGAGGGGGAACCTCAGGGGCAATGGTATGACAAGGTAATAATCCAAAATGTTATAACAAATGCTGCCATACTATAACTACATTAAACAGCAATTATTTCCTGCATGATATCAATAAAGCAGAAAGACAAGCATTGGTTGAAGGGTTTGTTGAAGATAAAAATAAAATGTAAGGAATCATTTGCAAATAAGTCTAACATTACTGATGGGTGGTAAACCACAACTCAGGAAAAAAAAAACAGTAAATTAAAATTTTTCTCTAAAGTACAGTGTCCATGTTTGTCAAATGCAGGCCTGTGTTCTTACTTGATGTCCTGATTTCTGTCTGTATACACTTGAATTATAGATGTACTCAATCAGAAGCATGTCCACAATCACTCACCGGGACCTCAGGGAGGAAGACGGTGTGGAAGACATGACTCAGTTAGAGTAAGTTTTTACTCAGACGTAAAATGCGGCAAAAATGTAAAAACCTTCCACTCTGATATTAAGCAGTGCCCAACAACAAATACTGAGAAAACCTAAAAGACATACATGCTTTCTGTTTCTTTTTAGAGAGATGCATGAGGGAGCTGTTTTGCTGAATTTAAGGAGAAGGTTTGACAGACAGCTTATTTACGTAAGTACTGACTAAAAAGTGCTATATTTTGCATTTTCTTTTACATGATTCTGGGCCTGTCACTATAATCAATAAATCAATTAATCACATGATAAAATAAAACAAACTCAATAATTTGAACAAACTCTGACAAACTCTACGCAATTATTATTTTCGCATAGGCCCAGTTTGGTTTGAATAATCTTATTTAAATCATTTGAAAACCGCATTTGTGTTTTCTTAAATTTTCTTTATCTAATGATGTGACAAGACAAAAAAAACTAAGAAAAACTGTAAAGGTTCAGGTCCATTCTTTTATTCACAGGACTATTTAAATATTTCTATTCAGTTGTCTAAGTTTGTTTCACTTCCATTACTTATGTCACTCTTTACTCATCTCATCCAGACATACATAGGTAGCATATTGGTGTCTGTGAATCCCTACAAGATGTACAACATTTATGGAACTGACGTTGTGCTGCTGTACAAGGGTCGTGCTCTGGGAGAACACCCTCCGTAAGTAAAGTTTGCTCGTAGCAAGCATGCAAAACAAAAACAAGGCAAGGATTTTCCAGTATGCTTACAGTACAGATTGTGCCTGTTACAAGAACGAACTATTTCTTTAAAATGTACTACAAAAACATATTGGAACATAATGGGAATCTGATCTCTGCTAAAAATGTTACTCCTTAATGCAGTTTAGTTGAAGAAGCTTCTGGCTGAAAACATTTAAAAAAGAAATAATCTGGTGCTTTTTTTTTTATTTCTGATTTCACATGTGCTCAGTTAGTTGATATTTTTATCTCTGCCTTTTTGTCTCACAGGCATTTGTTTGCCATAGCAAATGCTGCTTACTCCAAAATGATGGATGCCAAAGAAAACCAGGTCATAATAATCAGGTAGGAAATGTGTTCACTTTCTCTTAAAATATTGATATTCACTTTAAACAAATTAATGGTGTAGGTCATTTGTGACTTAAATCTAATTAAGAGTCTGTGGCAAAGCTTGAAAATCGTTCTGTAAACAAGCTTTCTATAGGGCTATGTTTTTCTGATTTTTTTATATAAAAAATAAGTTAACAATTATGGAACCTTTTGTTCCCACTTCACAATTATACACCTATTTGTGTTGATCAAAAGAAATACCAATAAAATGCATTCGTAATGTGGCACAATATAAAAAAAGTTTAACATTTTCCAAGGCACATCCCATTTAGAAAAGTTGGGGATGCTTTACTATTTTATGCACAGACGCTTGGATGTATAAGGGTTTGTGTTTGTGTAGAAATGAGCAGAAATTGGCACCTGACATAAAAAGACCTGTCACACGACTCAAACACTTTAGCCATCTTTGGAAGGAGACACCTGAAAGGGAAGCCCAACAAGGTCTGGGCCAGGAGCAGATTGTCTTTCAGAGGTCTGAATCTTTGTGTGTGGACCATCAGTTTATGTGTACGCGTGTGTCAGCGAGTGCGTGTCAAGGGCTAACTGAGGGCTAGTGTTCAGTGACCATTAACGGCCTGATTCTTAGCCAAGCAGGCTGTGAGCTGAAACCTTATGCTGGAAAGTTGTGAAGGTGCCATAGTCCCTTAAACACACAAAACACACACCGTTCTACCGTCCACCGCGTGGCCTGCATAATGGTGGTACTTAGTGCTAATCCCTTGGCAGTGGCACAGCACTGGATGTTTGTGTGTTGGCCTAGCTGCATGTGAGAGACTGTTTCGGATACTTTAATTTAAAAGTGGAATTGAGTCTTTGCCTAATGTGAGCTGAAGTGAAGTGTTCATGTAACTTAGTCAATTAAGCCAAACATTTAACGAGCACCAACAGGGCGATAATGAGAATCAAATAACTGAAGTCTTTAAGTAAAGAAAAAGCACTTTTTGTTTTGGGGAGATTTGTGTTTTATACTGAAAGAATAGCAGGATTACTATCAGGCGTCTCAGTTTAATGACCACTAATCAGTTACCTTACTAACTAAATATTTAGTGTTAAATTTTGCCTTTATATGCCTACTAAGTATATATTATATGCCTATTAAAGAGTCTTTAAAAAGTTAATGGGGCTGGATTGTCAGTAACAGAGTTTTAATATCTTTTAGTGGGGAGAGTGGGTCTGGAAAAACGGAGGCCACCAAACTCGTGCTTCGCTACCTGGCTGCAATAGATCATAATTCAAATCCTGTGCAACAGGTATGAACACACATCCTGACCTGCACAAACTGATACTGATATACTTTGATCAACCAAACTATGTGGATGTGTAATCCCTCTCTCCATGTGTTTGTCTCCTCTTTTTTTAAATCTATGATGGCTTTTCATGAGGAAAGATTGAGGTAGTCATCCTTTCTGTGTGTATATGCCTTTTACCACTCGTCTTACCTTTTGTTAATTAGCATTTATGTGATGTGTTGTTAGTGTCCTTGTTTTAGTAATCCTACTTGGACACTAACAACATTTTGAGTAATTATTACAGTGGCTTGTGTTTATTTTTATTTTTCTGCACGAAACACACATTGAAGCTTAAAGGTCTTGATGCACATCTTATTGAGATTTTTTCTTTCCCTTCGCTTTGTTTAACCCTAAGTCCACTTCCTGATTTCTGGGTAGTTTGATAACCTCAAACGTAAAAACTCCAAAACATTTTTACAAATTTAAATTTACAGATTGATTTGTAGTTTTTGCATTTTTGTAAACAAACTGACTGGAAGTCTGTACTTGTCTGAGTAATCTAAGTTTGACTTCTGTTTCCTCATATTCTCTTGATAATCAATTGTGGGAAAGCACAGCTCTCACAGCTCTTATGTATACATAACATGTGCTATGTATATATAAGAGTAAATGCAGTGCTAGTGCTACTGCATTTACACAACTGCTTATCGATATTGGTTAATATTGACCAATCAATATTAACACTGCTTGATCTCACTCAACAGTCCAACAAGTGACGGACATGTTTGATTTAGAACAGCTTGTTCTGAATGGATGTGTAAAAATGTTAGCTGACAGAGTTTCAGTGTCCGTGTGTGTGTTTCTGTGTCCCTTCGTGGTTCCTGTGATCAAAGTGTGTGACTTGCTTTGTGTTTGAACACCTGGTAGATCCTTGAGGCGGCGCCTCTGCTGGAATCCTTTGGAAATGCCAAAACTGTGCGAAACAATAATTCTAGCCGCTTTGGGAAATACATAGAGGTCTACCTGGAGGAGTGAGTACGGAAGAGAAATTTTGATTCTTCAACTCCTTTGTAATACTACGTATGTGTTATCTTTTTTTACCCCCTTGTATTTGTTTGTCTAGTGGTATAATCAGTGGTGCCATAACCTCTCAGTATCTGCTGGAAAAGTCCCGCATTGTCTTCCAGGTAACTTCTGACACAGATACAGCATGATGTTTTTATGTAGTTAGCTGTCTGTGGAATGATCTGTTGATGTCTGCTACAGGCCAAAGATGAGAGGAACTACCACATCTTCTACGAGATGCTGGCAGGTCTTCCTTCTCAGCAGAAACAGGCTTTCTACCTGCAAGATGCTGAAACTTACTATTACCTCAACCAGGTATAACACAGTGAGCAACACAGCGTCTTCCTCACCGATCATTTCATCCTCCCTTTTATTCAGTTTGAACTCTGTCTCTGAATAAAGGGAGGGGACTATTTGATAAGAGGAAAGAGCGATGCAGATGATTTCCGACGTCTGCTCTCTGCCATGGAAATCCTTCACTTCACCCCCGAGGACCAGTCGGCCATCTTTAGAGTCCTCGCGTCCATACTGCACCTGGGCAATGTTTACTTTCAGAAACATGAGGTAATATTCTAGGTCGATTACCTATGTTGCAGTTATCACCCTCTCTGCATTTTGTATTTACTTACTTTTTTAATTTCTTTGTGTTAAAAACAATTACACTATCCAAATGAGTCTATTAGGAAATAATTGTATTTCAGCTTTGTCTTTGTGTATGACACATGGGTTTAACTCTTGCTATTGTCACCAATAGAACATTGATTGGAAAGATGCTGCTGCGAGTTGGAGAGCCAGTCCGATATTGAATCCTTTTATCAAACACTTTGACAATGCTGCATTCAGTTTGTCTCTAGTAGAAACTGGTAATAAAATCACACCTGAGTTTAGTGTTTTCTACTGGAAAGGCAGAAAACCGGAGGGATTTGCTAATTGTTGTGACGCTAACTACTGTCAGTAATTGGTATTTGTCACAAAAAGTACCATCCCGCTACACAATAAGTGTAAACATGGTGTGACAGTAAGTATTAAACACGATTATTAAAAGATGACTGGGTGATTTTCAAAGATTACTTGAAATGTATTTCGCTAATGAATCAATTTCCATCTGATATGAAATGATGTTGACATGTCACTTAAGTCCTCCTCTGCTTTTATGTGGCAACCGGACTCCGTGTTGCGTTCAGGGAACCATTCTCGTTCTCAGATTCGGATTTCAAAAGTTCTGAACTTTCCAGTTCGGCTCGTCGTGATTCAAAGCAGATTTTGGGATTAATAACACTCCGGAGTCTCAACACAGGCAATAACTGGGTGTTTATTTAAGTCTAACCTTTGGAATGTCTCGCAGAAATAAATTACGAAATTTGATTTACTGAGGTGCACTTGCGAGCTCATCTTAAACTCAACTCCTTCCACATTTCAGGTTGATTTCCCTGCAGTGATTTCTCAACAGATTGAACACGTTTTCCCTTTTTCTTGCTGCGCTGGAGGCTGATGGCCAGGAGGTGGCGTCAGTGGTGAGCGCGCAGGAGATCAGGGTGGTGGCAGAACTGCTGCAGATCTCACCAGAAGGACTACAGAAAGCCATTACGTACAAAGTCACGGTCAGTGTCAAACCAGGTTGAATTTTCTGTTTAAGAAGTCTATATTTTATTCCCGGATGTGTTAGAGTTCTCCTCCTTTCCTTATAGTTTTTCTATCACTGCTTAACGTTTGACATCTTGACTCCTCTGAAGTAGACTGACTGATTCATGTGGCAGCTTTGTTGTCTTGCTTACACAGGTGTGATGACAATGAAAGCATTGTATTGGCCCCAGTGTCCTTTACATAGACACAATTAGATGCATGTGTGTCAACACACACACACACGCACACACACGGAAAATAGACAACAGAAACTAAGTGCTGTCACTGATCCACTCCCATTGTTGTCCACCTGGTTTCCTTTGTTCTATTTTTTCAGCATTTTCACAATTAACTTGTTTACTATGCATAATAACAAGTGCATAATTGTGAAGGGAGAAATTTATTTTGTAATTTATTTTTTTTATGTCTGAAAAGATTGGGTTTTATTTGTGCCCTGTATTCACTGGACAAGACTTTATTTGGTATGTCTTAACCAGTTAGAGACTTTTTATTTTTTTTGCAATTCTTCTCTGCAAAGTAGCTCAAGCAAAGTCAGATTACCTGTGAAAGTCAACTATAAGTTTTCGATTATGTCTGGACTTTGACTGGGCCATTTTACCACATCACATTACTTTGATCTAAACGATGCCGCTGCAGCTGAAATGTTTTACATTGATGCGCCTCACCATTCTGAATCAAAACAGATACCAAGCGACCAATCACCACTCCTCCACCTCCTGAAACACAAACAGTAACAAGATGCAACTAAATAGATTTATAAATAGACACTTAAACCTTCTAATGAGATTTTGTCCAAACTTTTTTTTATGCCTCATCCATAACCACATGTGCAAAACATGGAAGAAAAGTCGCATTTTGTCGTTCACTTCAGTCTTTCTAAGTACTTCTCTGAGAAATTTGAAGTCCACTCATGTTAAATTTCCACAGATAGTTTCAAATAATAGGAAGAAGTCTGATTTTGTCTCCTTTGCAGTAAAGTAAAAGTTAAAGCACTTTTCTTCTTTGCTCCAGGTAGATCCTCAGGTAGAAGCTTGCACCTTCTTCAGATCCTCATCACTGTGGAACCAAACAAAAGTTACAGATATGAGGCAAACTCTCCCATTCCCTTATGCTTATTAAACAGACGTCACAGGGGGAAATCCATGCTTTATCCTTTGTTTTTCACTTGCACATTGGATCCATGAGCCAAATCATGTGGAAAAAACAGAAATGTTTAGTCAAAAATAAAGGCTTTCCCACATGCCAGCCTAGTTTATCCAATCTGATCGACTTGTAATCCTCCAAGAAGGAAGTGATGGTGGCGAGAGAGAGAAATCTTATGTCTGCCACATGCTTATATACACAACACAAGAGCCTTTTGCATTATTCAAACTCTGATTACAAAGGTGCGCATGTAAGGGGAGAGGAGTCAGCGCTACCAGCTCTTTCCTCTGGCTGGATTTGTGCGCACATTGAGAGGCTGTGTGCTGGTCAAGTGGATTTTTGGCAAAGGAAGCTCTCGAATCTCAAAGCGCTCTTTATCTGCCGAGTCGATGAGGTGGTGAGTAGAAGTGAGACGGAAGAGCAAACAGGATGCAAAGTGTGTGATGGAGACAAGGAGGGGGGAATGCTAAAAAAAAAAGAAGTGGGAGAATAAATGCAGTAAAATAGTGTCCCCAAAATGTTTAAGTCAACTGAAATGCGTCAACCCGATCCCTAAATGGGTATTATTGTTCGTTTTTCTCCCACAGGAGACAATGAGGGACAAAATCTACAGCCCTTTGAGTGTGGAAAATGCTGTTGATGCCAGGTGAGAGAAAATAGGTGACAAGACCCAACCCTGGTAGTTCACACATAAGCCCCTCCTGACTATAGAAATTCATTTTGACTTTTTAGAGATGCTGTTGCCAAGATTCTGTACTCGCTTATCTTCCATTGGTTAACCGAGAGGATCAACGCTCAGGTGTACCCTCGCCAACACAGCCTCTCCATCTCTATTCTGGACATTTATGGATTTGAGGTAGGCAAGTGTTGCAGATTTTGTATTCTGTTGGGGAGAATTAAATAAAAAATGCCAGGAGTTTTGCCTAATTTTCCTTTGCCGAGAGCAAAGGCGGTCGTCGCAGTACGGCAGAACTGAGCTCATTCTGTACACAGATGGTTGCTACACAGATTTCATGGCAAAAACCCCCAACCTGATGACTCTGATCACAGGAAGTAGCATCCTGAATTTAGCATCCATAGGTTGCTTGTTTTGGATCCCGTTATCACACCAGGCAGACAGTTTCCAGAAGCCATAAATTCAGGGCAGGCTGTGCATAACTCCCAGGTCTAAATGACCTGGGAATATTGTGTCCCATCAGACACAATATCATTACAAATACTAAACTAAAGAATTATTACATAGATCTTTGACTTATGCATTTATTCTCTTGTCAGAGCTCATTGATTTATATTAAAAAAATAGCCACACAGGTCAAGAAATCAAGGCTTTGCTAAGAATTAGGATTATTTTTTTTTTAAGTAAAAATTTCATGTTTTGTAAATAAAAGTTTCTAGATAATCTGTACAGTGTAGATTATATTACTTGACTAACTTTGCTTATTCAGGGTGTGCTGTGGTGGCGCTGGGGTTCAGCCCTAGTCCTCGACTGTCGCAGGTTCGATTCCTGGCCTGGCGACATTTGCCACATATCTCCACCTCTCTCATTACCCATTTTCCTGTCAATTAACTATGAAATAAAGGCCACTAGAGCCAATTAAAAAAAATACTTTGCTTATTCTAAAGTGATCTCAATGTAAAAAAAATATATATGAGGGTTTGTTCAAGTTTTGGGAAACTTGCATCTCATTCAGCACACCGGTCTGCAGAACCACGAACCGCTCTCTAACTTTCCTGTGCTCAACTCTAGAGATCAGACCCTAAATAATCATCCGATCGGACGATCACACGTGAAGAATCACCTGCTGTGTGTGTTTGTGGCGACAGGATCTGGCCTTCAACAGCTTCGAGCAGCTCTGCATTAATTATGCAAACGAATACCTGCAATTCTTCTTCAACAGGATCGTGTTCAGGGAGGAACTGGTGAGTCGGCGTCACGCCTGCAGAGTGGCTCGATTTCACACACAGACTTCCTGAGAAACTCAGGTCTTGCAGAAAGCAGTGACTGCATGTGCAGAGATGTGAAACGGATCCCGTCTGAAACATGTGATCCCGCTGCAGGAGGAGTACAGCAGAGAGCAGATCCCATGGCAGGACATTACATTCAACGACAACCAGCCCTGCATCGACATCATCGCCGCTAAGCCTCATGGGATACTGAGGATTCTAGACGACCAGAGCTGTTTCCCCCAGGTGAGGATTGTCGCACCATGTGCAACGTGTGCAAAATATAGAAATGATCTGAGTGTGAGTCGTGCTAATTTGTTGCCAGGCAACAGACCACACTTTTCTACAAAAGTGTCACTATCACCATGGCCACAATCCGCTGTACGTGAAGCCAAAGATGCCGCTCCCAGAGTTCACCATCAAGCACTTTGCTGGTCGGGTCACCTACCAGGTACTCAGCTGCTCGCAGCTCATCATTTAAATATTTCAAACCAAAATTATGTATTTTAAAAAACTCGAGCTTTTTTTTTTGTCAATTCCAGACATTTTTGTTGCTTTCAACCAAACAATAATTTCCTTATATCACAAAATAAGTCATATATAAAAGTTAAATTATGTTTCCTAAAGTTATACCCCTTCCTGAACAGTGTTTGGGTGCATTTGTTTTCAGATCTTGGGGTGAATGCTTTAAAAGTACCTTTTATTGCATTTACAGCTAAAAATCTTGCATGAAGGCCAGAAAGCTTTATTTTTTCTGAACCGGGCCGGGCCCTACTTACCAGTCAGAGGAGTTATTAAGACATTTGGTTGCACTCAATTGTATTTGGGAGTATTTGATTAAAGAGGGCTCAATACAAATACAAATTCCACCTTTTAGATTCATGTCATTTTGTAAAAATACCATGAACCGTGTTTTTGTTTGTTTGTTTTTTACAAAATAATTGCATTAATGCCCTACTTTGTGTTGGTTTATCGCCTTTAAAAAAATATTAAAGTTTGAGGTTGTAACACAAAAAAAAAAACTGGAAATGTGCAGGGGGCATTAAAATTTTCACAAAATGTCGGTCTGTGTATATTTTATCATTTGATAATGCCAGGTGTCTCTGATCCAGGTTTATAAGTTTCTTGATAAGAACTACGATCAGGTTCGACAGGAAGTGTTGGACCTGTTCATTCAGAGCAGAAACAAGGTAAGTCCAAAAATGGCGTTCAATAAAACGTACACTCAAAGGTCAGTCGCTGATAAGTTGAATAAAAGCCGTGTGTCTGCTTGCACCTGTAGATGGTGTCAAACCTGTTCCTGGCTCACGCAGACGCCATGGCTCACCAGAGAGGAGGAGGCCACATGAGGAAGAGCAGCTCAGTCACCAGGAAGTACCAGCCGCCCACCGTCAGCAGCAAGTTCCAGCAATCGCTGCTGGAGCTCGTGGAAAAGATGGAGAGGTGAAGCGGACCTGCTGTTAAAAATGTCAAATTAGCTTTAGATTAAAAAGAAAACAAGCTCTGTGTGTGATATCTTTATAATCTATTCATTCTTTCATTTCAGGTGCAACCCTTTTTTTGTTCGCTGCATTAAGCCAAATAATATGAAGGTACACTGTCTACGTTCTGTACGTTTGAGCTCTTGGCGGATTCACGTATGAATCAGTGCATTTGTCCAACTGTGAACAGCGGCCAGCCGTGTTTGAAGACGAGCTGGTCAGCAGCCAGCTGCGACACTCCGGGGTCCTGGAGACCATCAGGATCCGCAGAGAGGGCTACCCGGTCAGAATGCCCTTCTACGTCTTTCTCTTCAGGTACGATACACACCAAGGCCTGCGAAGAACCACTGAGATCTGCCTATAACAGCACCCAGGAGACATTTTAGCTAAATTATTTGCAAAATGTAAATGTAAGAACTAACTGACGACTTGTTCAAAGACGTTAGACTTTTACGATGTCAGAAACATGTCATAGAAGATGTGCAGTAGAAAAAGTTTTAATTACTTCTGATTCAAAGTGTAGTGGACGACAAAAAAAATAGTAAAAAACGCTGATGTGACTTCTGCTGTGTTTCATTCCCAGACGAAATGTTACTATAAACTGTAAAAAACAAAATAAAAAAAAACATGTACTTTTTATTCTCACTGTCTAAATCTAATCAGAATATACAAGACTGACTTTTGGTAGCTTCTAATTAATTCATTTGAGTTGATTTGAGTGACAGCAGTAGATTTATTTTAAGGCAGCTCCTCACACGCCGCTTCTTTCTGTGGCATAATGATAACAAAATAAATTAGCCAAGATATCTGGAAGAGAATTGCGGATCCCCATAGGTCTTGTTTATTTTCGGGAATAATTTCCGGATGCCAGATTATTCCACATTTATCAGATTAAGCAATTATATGCATAAAAATTAAGAGACCACTTGCAATGATCAGTTTCTCTGATTTCACTTTCTATCTGTATATGTTTGAGTCAAAGGAACATTGCTCTTTTATTCTATGAACTACTGACAACATGTCTCCGAAATTCCAAGTAAACATTTAGTGTTTATTTGCAGAAAATGAGAAATGATCAAAATTTCTTTGAGTGTTTTCTTTGCACTCAAACAGTGCAAAGAAAACAAGTTCATATTCATTTAGAAACAACAACATTAATGTTTTAACCCTGGAAGAGTTCAGAAATCAATATTCGATGGAATAACCAGGAGGTTTTCAATGGGCTCTTCATTTTTTTCCAGAGCTGCATAATTAGCATGAATGAGAAAGTCCAGTAATCACACTGGTCGATATTAAAAACCCTCACCAGGGATTCTACGTTAAATTAAGTGTAGTGTAGTTTTTTTTGTTTTTTCTCAAACTGGTGAGTTTTCTCTTTCAGATATAAGTCTCTGGTTGGACTGAAACAGCCGCCTCCAGCAAACGGAGAAAACTGTGTGATTATGCTGAGCAAGCTGTGCCCCCTCCGACCCGGTGCCTTCCACATTGGGGTCACGAAGGTAAGAGACGTTACCTCGACAGAGATAACACCTGGTGCAACCATGTTCTTCTGCTGCACATAATGTCTTCATTGTGTCCATCCTTTTTTTTTTGTAAGTTTACGCATTGTATTTGAAGGTGACCTTTTTTGTGTGTGTAAATGGCAGCTGTTTCTAAAGGAGGACGTCTACCAGCTGTTGGAGTGCAAACGAGAGCGATGCCGAGAGCTCGCCGCGCTCACGCTGCAGCGCTACGCCCGCATGTTCTTCGTCAGGAAGCGATTTGTCGAATTTCGCAACAAGATCATCGGGTTTCAGGCGCACAGCCGGGGCTTCCTTCTCAGGTAATATGTGACCTAAACATGCCAGAATACAAGACTTTGTGTATTTTGGAACGTTAAAACTCATAGTAACTACGGTACAAT
The DNA here is from genome assembly GCA_903067095.1 of Girardinus metallicus. Lineage (NCBI taxonomy): Eukaryota > Metazoa > Chordata > Actinopteri > Cyprinodontiformes > Poeciliidae > Girardinus > Girardinus metallicus. The sequence continues at coordinate 2,749 of CAEGAE010019845.1, read as the reverse complement.
TTTGTATGAAAATGTGTTAATATATCAGAAAGGTGAGGAAGAAACTGGAAAGGTTTGTTCATTTTTTATTAATTAGATCAGTTTAACTATGACTTAAAGTGTCATTCTCCTCTGTAGGAAGCGCTACGTGAAAATGAGGGAGAGTCTGGTCCGGTTCCGCTCTTACGTGCGAATGTATGTCAACCGCAAACAATACATAAAGGTGCATCCACTCTCTTTTTCCACGCACTGTCATTTGCTTTTTATGATTTTGGCAAAGACAGAGAGCATATTTTTTGAGAAAACAAATGCAAAAGATTTATTTTCATTTGTTTGTTTGTTTTTCATCTGATTGTCATAAATGGAAATAAAAAGTGCCATTTTTGCGATCCGTTTCCAGATGAAGTTTGAAGCCAAAAGGAAAGCTGAAGAAGAAAGGAGGAAGAGAGAGATGGTAGGATGGATGCTGCCCTAGAACTTACATTACATTTAAATAATATACTATAAATATTAATAAATGTGTTTTTCCCAGGTATGTTTTGTAGTGTGCAGGGTAAATCGGTTCTGTTCACTTTAAGTTTTGCACAAAAAAAAAAACTGAGCCACTCTTTCAGGAGCTGACGAAGCGCGAAGTGGTGAATGTAACTCATCTTGTGATTCCTGCAGAACTTGGCGCTCTCCTGCAGACGGCAGCAGGTGGGTAGATGTTCATCCTTCACATTAAGTGTTCATCACATGATGAACCTACTCATAATTTATGCTCTGAGACTCTGACAGCTCGTTAAATGTGCGTGATCAAGCTGGACAGGAGCGATGGTAGTTACTAAATAAAACAAAAAGGTGAAAAATACGGACTTTAATGGCGTCTTCGAAGAAGCCCAGAATAACCTGTCTGGTCAGCGTCCTGATGGTGACACGGAGTGCAAACTAATCTTTTCGGCTCTCTGCTGCCTCTGCGTCACCTCAGTCAGGAGGGAGCTGCACGCAGACTGCTTGGCCTTGCTGCAGGCTCCTCACATCCAGGAAGAAGCTCAGCTCACTTTGCCCCTGGACATCAACAACCACCCGTTTTACCGCTACGTACAGATCCACTTCAGGGTAAGACGTGCATAAACCTCCTCACAAAATGACAGCCTGATTATTAACCACAGACAGACTACAGTCCTGTGCTACTCAACGTCTGTCACATTTCAGCCACAAACACCAGTGTGTTTCAGGATACGGAGATTTTAAATTAACAGACACAAAGTAGTGCATAACTCCGCCATAAAAGCTCATGAATGTGTTTTCCTTTAAACCTTTCTGCTGTAGCTCTGACTGTGTTTAGGCGTGTTTACATAACATTTTATTCCAAGCTGACCCTGTAATTAAGCACAATCTTGATCAAGATAAAATCTAAATATATTTTATTCACTATCAAAATATGAATATTAAATATTACTGATTAAAAATCAGATGTATTATTTCACCTCCCCTCCTCCACTCCGCCTTACCAGGATTACTCGAACCACAAAAAGAAAAAAAGTGATCATGCCAACGTCCAAAGAAATTCAGAAACCAATAATTGAGTTCTTGATGATGACATAGTGACAATGATGTTCCTCACCAGGTCTGCCATGATTTTACCTTTGACCTGTGTGCTTTGTTTTTTGGTCCTCAGTATGTTCGTTGGTTTGTTCACTAATGTTTTTCAACAAATCTCTGCAGTCAGAAACAAAACAGCTTTGAAATAATGAGATTGAATTAAACTCAGTTGGACTTTATTTATTGAATTTGCAACTAAGGAAGTCAGGTCATTGAACCTTTTTATTTAGAGAGATAAGGTTAAAATGGCTAAAAAAAATGTATTTTAATTTGTAAAGAACGTTGATAAAACACATTTTTGTATGTGTAAAGTAACAAAAGAAAAAGGCAAAAGTTTGAGGGTTATGAATATTTCTAAAGTTGGGTCTGGTATTAAGACAATACTGGTGGAAAATCTCTCCTTTTAAGGATAAAATCTTTTATGGATTAGTCAGATTGTGTTCAGTTCAGAGTTATAAAACTTTAACGATTTGTTGTTGTAGGAGCCAAAATTTGGGATGCTAATGGTTCCTCTGGAGTCACCTCTAACCAAGATGGAGGACGACCTCAGGAGAGAGGCTCTGCAGCTTTTCAACATGGTATTCTGACCAAAACAAAAAAAGAAAAATGCTTTGCTCTCAGAAACCCACATGTTTACCATTTTGACTTTGTCCTGGCTCCTTCAGGTTTTACGGTTTATGGGGGACCCTCACCTGAACGGGGCTCAAGAAAACCTGTTTGGGAATTATGTCATCCAAAGGGGGCTGACGTCTCCGGGTTTACGAGACGAGATCCTGGCTCAGGTCGTCAATCAGGTGTGGAGAAACACGAACCTTGAAAACGCAGAGAGGGGCTGGCTGCTGCTGCTGGCGTGTGTTTCCAGCTTCGCCCCTTCGCCCAAGATGGAGAAACATCTGCTGAAGTGAGAAACCAAACCCAATAAAGCTTTATTTTCAAATAAAATGTAAAAAAAATAAATAAAATAAAATCAAATTTAAAATAAATTTGTTTTTATTTAAAATTTTTACATTTAAAATAAAAATAATTAATTTAGGTTATTATGGAGAGCCATTTTAGCCAAAACTAAATAAAGAAATAAATATGGAAAATAAATAAATAAATGAGTAAAATAAATAAATAAATGAGTAATTGGCATCTTTATTCCCATTTATATTCATTCATTTGTTTGCCCTTTGAAAATCAAAAG
>CAEGAE010019837.1:0-75646 GCA_903067095.1 Girardinus metallicus | reverse complement strand
TTTAGTGAGAACGTGAGCAGCAGCGTTCTGGATCAGCTGCAGCTGTTTGATTGATTTGTTGGACAGACCTGTGAAGATGCTGTTGCAGTAATCGATAAACGATTACTGCAAGATAACTAAAAGATAAACGCATGGATGAGTTTCTCTAGATCTCGCTGAGACATCAGTCCTCTAATCCTGGAGATGTTCTTCAGGTGATAGAAGGCCGACTTTGTTACTGTCTTTATGTGGTTCTGAATGTTCAGCTTAGAGTCCATCACTACTCCCACCTTGAACACTTCATGTAGCTTAAAGTGTTCAACGAAGCATAATAGGCCACCTTAATGTTTGTAATAACTTTTCTACAAACGTCTAGCGCTTTAACCAGGTTGTGTCCAATCCAGTGCATTAAGAGACAAAACGTTGTTACTGTGTGGCTTTTCATGTCAAAATTTTTAATTCCGTTTTAAATTTCCATTTATGATTTAGTTTTTTTTATTTATATGAATATATTGTAAGCTATTGCAGGTTTTTATTTTTATTTCACAGCTTTTAGGTGTTCACTGCTAGAACAAGCGAGTAGAGTGTCCAGTTTAGTTTTGTAAGAAAATAACTTGTTTGTAAAAAAAAATACAGATACAAAATTTGTCTTAAACAGTTGTGTGTGGGATTTTCTTTAGTTGTATTGTTTAACAGTTCCTTGTATATCATTATTCAGCTTTATAAGCAAACCATACAGCAGAAATGTCATGATGGACATTAAAACTGTAAAGTGATCCAATACGTGGGACGTGGACTTGCAAAAAATAACTTGTCAGCGTCTCTGCACAGCTTTATTATTTCAGGATGTTATTTATTAACATCGGACCTCTGCCATACCCCTGAAAATGTCTTTTGTAGGATTGTGATCCAGAACATAAGCCCAAATCAAGTCAAAGGGTTCAACAGACACACAGAAACATTTGGGGGTTGAAATTTCTTCACTTCTGTTTGAGCAGTGTTTGAAAACAAAACATTTTTTTTTTTCTCATGTTTTATTCACATGGAAAAATCTGAGTGTTCTCATTCCTAAAGCGGAGTCGTCCCCCTGGTATTTGGCTTCCTGATGTTTGGCTTCAGAGTTACATTTTCTGATAACAGAGAACAAAACTGGCGGCTTGTTAGCTGCCAACTTTGTAATATCGAGTGTCCTTGAATCCCCCACCAAGGAGAGTTGGCAGGAAGAACCACTCTGGCAGCTTGAAAAACATAGAATAAGTCCTGACTAAAAGGCTGAGAAATAAAGCTTAACATGTGGTTCTCTCTTGAACAGTTGCCACGGAGAATATCAATGAACCCATCTACAGATGTAACTACTTCCATATGCTTTGAGGTGCTGTAAAATGTCAAATTAGAGTCATGATTTCATATTTAAGTCCTCTCCCTTGGGGACTGTGTAATGAGACGGTTATTAACTGGTCATAGCGTGTTGTCGGTGTGATTCCAGGGCCATCAGGGGGACAAGGATTTGTAAATGAGCTTTGTGGAGCTTGGGCCTGTAAGAGCTAGATTGCTGCGCCGCCGATGCTCCCTGGTGATAACCGTTTGGCTTGTGTCGGCACAATTTACAAAGACGCACAGTAGGAAACACGCAGGGACTCTGGGACATGTACAAAACGTTCACACCTTCACTTAGTTGCTTTTCTTTATTTGTACAGATTTTGAGCGCGTTTGGCCTCGCGGGCATTGCATCTTCTTTGCTTGTGATGTGAAGGGAACTAAAGCGCAGACGGGAGGTTAATGGCTGCCTTCGGCTGAGGCAGCGCCTCGGCTTGCTGGGGTGCGGTTACGCCACAAGCTTGGCTGTCTGCTGGAGGATGGAAGCCATCCCCGGCGGGGTTTTCTCCCTCAGGGGCGAAGTCGGAGCGCTCTTCCTTCAAAGACGAGGCAGGGACCTCCCTGGTGGTTTCCCTCGGTTTGTGTCTCCATCTGATCCATTAGTAATCCATTTCTCCGACAGAAACCAGCCTGCTTGTTTATGTGTCAGTTTGTCACCTCTGGGCTGGCGTTGGACTGGAACTGCAGCTGGACAAGTTTCTGAATTATACACACCACTGATAAATACTGTATTGCTGTATGTGTCAAAGGCAAGAAGATTGAGTGAGTCCTGTGTTGAGAAAAAAAAAATCGACCAGTCTATAAATTACAGCAGTTTGTATTTTTATTGGTTATAAGGTTTCAAAGCCAAACTAATTGTACATTAAACTTCCTAATTATCAATAAGGAGAGGTCAAACCCTTACTAGAAAAATAGAAATAGAAATTACCTTTATTGTCTCACAAAGGGGAAATTCAGCTTGAACAGCAGCATCAGAAATAGTGGCTCTTAAAGTTTTAAAACCCCAATAGTATAGTCTACAAGACAGTGACAAAAAATGCCGAGCAGTTATTAAAAATAAACATTGGATTCGTAATCCATGGAAAAAAGTTGGGTCAGTTTTCCAAAGATGTACATAATGTGCATGTGTGTTGAACATGAAAACAGCTGCGTATTCATTACAAATGTGTGCAAAACTTTGGCAATATTCTGCTAATGTAAAAAAAACCCCTCAATTTCACAGTTAGGGTGTTTCCAATAAATAATATTTGCAATTAAAATCACACGTGACAAAGTTTAACGCAATATTAAAAAACATTATCGTTTTACCACTTCCTGTCTAGTAACATCTGGTTGATGATCGCATGGCTCGTCTGATGCGAAAAAAGTGTTTACAATGCGGTTTTGTGAAATACACTAAATTTTGAAACAGCTGAAAACCCAATCTGCACAATTTTAATGTCACTGGAAACACAGCTAACGACAGACTATTTACAATACAGGGATATCAGCGCAGAGGAACTAGTAGAAGTTGAGAAGCACAAAAAATTTGGCTTATTTTTTAGCCTGATAAGAAACTCAAAAAAATCAACAATTTACTGATCGTATGGGGGAATAAAAGTGGCAAACTCATGAAGATTTTGTAGAAGATGTTGTATTGTTCAATTGTGAATTCGCAGTGAGGAATACAAGTCCAGTGTGATTTTTATGTGTTCTTAGTTAATCATTAGGCTGAACTAACATCAGCTATATTCAGTGTGGGTGGTGCTACTGAATAAAGCCTAAAAGATAACTTTATTCTCCCCTGTCAGGTGTTTAACAAAAGAATCTGTCAAAACTAAGAGTTCAGACTTAGACTTTGGATCTAAAGATTTTAGATCTGACTTAGGCTACGTTCACACAGCAGGCGAATGTGGCTCACATCCAACTTTCATGGTCCAACTTCGATCGTTTCAACCCAAAAAAATCCAACCCATGACTCAGTTTTATCTGGAAAAGCTTCTCTGATTACTGCAGACCGATTCAGGCCAGGCTTCACTCGAAAAATAGATTTTATTCTCAATGAGACTTTTACCTGAATCAATAAAGGATGTAGTAATATTAATAACAACATAAGAGGGAAGTAAATTTTACAGCAGCAAGAAGACTGCCTTAATAATGCCCTTGCTTCACTGTTTATCTCTGGGATAATGATGCAAATCAAATAGCTGGGAGGCGAATCTGTGGCTATTTTGTTAATCTAAATATATCCAAGAAACTCTGAAATGGACAGATAATGAAGTTTAGCACATCAACACCCAGGTGTACCCTGCAGACGAAAATCCCTTCGAGCAAGCGTCACTTCAGCTCAGTGAAAATATGAAGAGCGTTTCCTCTAAGCATGCAGACGGCTTAATGATGGCTGCTGCGGATATCAAAAGAAGATTTATCTTAATTTATTGGCCTTGGCTTTGTAAGAAGATTACTTCCTGACAAGACTGGAATAGTTATTATCGGACTTGTGCTGAGATGAGTTACCCCCGCTGCATCTCCTGGGCAGTGATAAGGGAGAGACAAACACATTTTAATGGTGGATAATAGTTTTTTGTGTTGTTTTAATGTGTTGTGTGACATGACTGATGATGCTAGATTGGAAGTGGAGTTTATAGGGTAGCAGAGTATGATTTTTATACAGTTGGAGTTTATACAATTTTTACAAGCAGTACACTGCAGGACTTGTGCAATATCACTATGATGATATAATCAGAACACTTTTTCACCAACAAATAGAAATAGCAAATACGTGGATATAATAATGCAGGTTTTAAAAAGAAGTTGTGATAATGGTTGTGCTTTTGCTCCATTTTTTGTCTTGTTTCTATTGTGTTTTGTTTCCACATTTCTGTCAGAGAATGAAGTCAGGCCTACACAGAATGTCCTCATCCTGAGGTCCGCACAGCTGGACAATAAATCAACAACAATATTGGCAACATCAATAGATAATACGTCTCATAGAATATTCAATAATTTCACTGAACTCCGATCCAGAGCCGCACTGCATTCTGGGAGATATAAAGGAAAAACTTTAGCTCAAAATCTAAGCTAGATTGGTGGCAGAATCAACTAACTCACTCATTCTTTGGTTACCTAGCAACTCACTCATTCTTTGGTTACCTAGCAACAACCTGCTGAGTATCTGGCACAGCTGCTGTTTAAAGTTCCACCACATTGGCTCACAACTGCCTAAAAAAATAAAAACGAAAGCTGTGGATAAAACAGGTAAGGTCACGTCAGCAGTTTGGAAGTATTTCAGATGTTTAAAACAAACAAAAACAACAACTAATAATTAATTTTTGGTATTGATCGATGTGAAACGCTCCTGTAGTTTTCTAGAGCTCTCAGTATAACTTAGGGTTTTGCCTTTAATGTTGTGATTGTATATTCGGTTAGATTAGCCCAGGAAGTGATTTGAGCTGAAAAAATAAAAAGTCAACGCAATGTCATGAAAACGTTAATGATTAATACACAAGAACTGCACGTTTTTCCACTATGAGCATCGTGTACCCTCAAGAAAAATCCCAAATGAATTAATAACAGTAGCTGCAGATGTTCTCCGCTTCTGTAAAAATGTTGTGGTTTCAAGTCGTTGTATTTGAGTACATATTGAGGATATTTCTGATATTTTTAACCATTTGACAACAAATGTTGAGGAGACCACCTGGTGTTTATGGGGGTGAGGAACCACAACCGCCTTCAAATAGTTAAAATTTATTTTCAGATCCCCTTTAAAAACACTTATAACTATCTATTTTAATATTTAAATCACCAAATATATTTGAATATGCACTCATATACATAGTGGAAACTGTCTTAGCACTACCATATAAGCTAATATTTTTGTGTTTTTAAGATGTAAAGAACTTCGAACTGCCTTATTGCTGAAATGTGCTGTACAAATCAGCTTGATTGATTGATTAATATCTATATTCTTTATCTCCATTTTACATCCAATCAGCACCAAGTAAAATAAATGGCACTCCTGCATTTTGTGCTTTGCACACAGCAGCCAGTTAGCATTGTTTCAGCTGAAGAACATTATAAATATGTTCCACAGAAACCTCCACAAATCATTTGGAGACACGTAAATATGCAAAACTATTTCCTGTTTCAGGAAATAGTTTTGCATATAATTTCATGTTTTCCATGTTTTCTTTTCATCTTTTCGCCGCTGTTTTTGTTTTGCACCTCAGGGACTGCCGTAGCTAGCAGCTAAATGCACAAACAAGAGAAAACGGAGCTAATCAGACTGCGCAGCTGTTGTCTCCCACCAACACAGCTGCAAACTTCTGATCTCGAATCAGCGCCTCACCTGCCGGGGCTCCATGCTGGAGCTCTAATGGTTGAATAAACAGTTTAGCACTGATTGTTCCCTCAGTGGCGTCTCAAACAGAGGCGTTGAATTACCTCCGCTCACCCTCCATCACCCCTCTCCTCTCCTGCTGCATCTCCACCCTCCTCCTCATTAGCTTAAGCCCTTTAATCATATTGGCCCTGTGATAATTGTAAGTTATTGTTTAAGAGGACTCCTCTTGAGCAGATGAAAGCTAATACTGGCCTTGCTCCCCGCCGTCCGCCCCATTAAGGCCCGCTAATGGTGATGCCATGCTGCAGAGTTTGCAGATGGCTGATCCTTGAGGGGAGGTTGTTTTTGTTTGTCGCTGCCGGGAAGTGGACGGTGTAATGGTTTTGGGTGTGCCCGAGTGGGAAACGCCGGCGGGCTGCGGAGGCAGACGGCGGCTCGCCAGAGGAGCAGCAGTCGGCTAGCGTCAGCAGGCGGAGAGAGGCTAACCGGGCTGATCCGGACCTTCTCAAAATGATGTTCGATCATCCCATGGCGACGCCATTGGGTCTTCACAGGAAACCCTCCAGGGTGGAGACTGCCAAGAGATTTTGGAGGGTGAGTTTGATTATTTTTAAGAGATTGGCAGGTGTTTGTTCAACTTTGAAAGTAGTTAGCTTGTGCATGTGTTCCGGCCTTATTGTCTCTCACTTTAGAGGTAAAGAAAAGAGCTTTGATATGAATGTTTATTAAATACCCTTGAACATTTCTGGGTGGGTTGGTTGATGTGGACTTAAAGATTTATCACAGCATTTTAGATTTGTTTCTTCTTTAGGTAGCTGTATGGTTGTGACTGGATGACAAGTCAATCAGGCCCACAAACAAAAGACCTTTAAACACTTTTGCTCTTAAAATCTTGATCTTGATAGTTTGTATTATTTTTATGTTGGTTAATTTAATTTATTGTCATTTTGTAGCACTCACCATTTATTTTACATGTTAAGATTGTTATTAATAAAAAAAATTATTATTATTATTAAACACAAATACTTCTCTTGCAAAACAACCCCTACCTGAAATTAAGTGTTTTGGTTTTTATTTGAGTTTTATTGGTATTTTACTTCCAATTTAATTAGCATTTTTTTAATCAAAGTTATTTTATCATACAGCTCTGGAAAAATGGAGAGACCACATTTAACTTTTTATATTAATATGTTTGAGGAAAATTAACATTGTTCTCTTATTCTACGAACTACTGACAAGATGTCTCTGAAAGCAAAGATTTAGTATTTCTTTGCAGAAAATGAGAAATGGTCAAAATAATTAAGATGCAGCGCTTTCAGACCTCAAATAATGCGACGAAAATAAGTTCATATTCATTTAGAAACAATAATACTCATGTTTTAACTCTGGAAGAGTTCAGAAATCAACATTTGGTGGAATATCCACCAGGTTTTCAGTGGGGTTCAATACAGTGGGCTCTTCATTTTTTCCAGATCTGTATGTCCAGCTGTGATGTAATTATTGTGAAGCACATTGGTCAGCTGAGGATGATGGAAATGTGCAATATAAATAAACTTTTTTGTCACAGTGGGATTTTTCTTTTTGGTCACAGAAAGATACTACACACAATTACTGCATTTAATCATATTGTCAAATTAATTGATATTCACTGATATTGTTGCGCAAACAGTGGAGAAAAATATTTAAAATAACATTCCCAACAATGCAGACAGGCTGAACCGCATTAATTTGAATTTATTGTCAATATTATCACGATAAATGATAAACGATACGATAAATACCCAACTCTAATCTCTGCTGCCTGATAAACGACTCGTCCTTATCTCTCTTTTCCAATCTGACTGGCAGATTAACTTCTGGCCTTTCTGAAAAGCCGTCCTCTGAAGGAGGTATAACTTGGATAAAACCCTCAGGGACAAAAAGTCTGCCTCAAAGTTTGTCGTCTTCCTTAGAGGTGATCCCCTCAGGTGTATTAAAACTCAGTGAAGAATACGACCGGAGCTCCTAGCAGAGTGGCTGTTTGAAGCCCAGCAGAAGCCAGTCAGTGTTGTATTACGTTGCTGACGGTGGCTTTAAAAGGGTAAAGATAGACTCTTTCTGCTGGAGGTCAAGTGCTGACTACAGAGGAGTTTGGCTTGCTTTAAAATCTAGAGTTAATTCAGAAGTGCATCTTGATCCTCACCGTGTCCGGGCTGTTCTTTGCTTTCGTTCCCTTCAGCCCGCATCAGTGCTGCTGTCTTTAGATACCCAAGAGCTTTCCCTTCACTTTAATCTCCATCACTCGTCGTGTGCGCTGGCTAAACTCTCCCCATTTCACACTGTCGACCTTTACTCTCTGCTATTTGATTTGCACTTTGCAGCGCTGCACCTCGCTTGACTCGCACTCGGCTAAGTGTCAATCTGGACAGGCGTCTGTGGACAAGAGACTCGACTCTCCTGCTCAGACCTCTTTAGTGCCTTTTAGTTGTGCTCAGTTGACATTTCTGCAATTTATGGATGCGAGGATGCCTTTGGTTTATTTCTTTCAGGCATTCTGCTCCAAGTTTCGCATATCTTTTCTGTTTGTCTGAATAAAATCGACTCAGAGTTTTCTGTGAAGTGCTTTAGGAGACCAACTAAAACAGAAGCCTGTGTAAATCTGCAGACTTGACGTTCGCTGTGAGTCACGATGCGGATAAACTGCTTTTTGTTGAGCTCAAAAACTTATTTTAAAAATATGACTTTGGCATTTTGCATTAATCTGTAACAAAAGGCTTGAACTGCTGGAAAATGGACTGTCCAAGGACATGCTTTGAAATATTTCTGGATAGTTTTCATTCCACAACATTTATTGTGTGTGAACTTTGGCTTGTTAATGTTGGTGTTTGGTGACATTTTTTCATTGCCGAGTTAAATTAAAACAATGTTCTAAGAGGTGTTGCTGGAGTCCTGCAACTTTTTGATCTGTTCAAAATCCAACACCACTGACAAATTATTCATTTACCTTTCCATACACACAAGTTCTACTAAGTCCTACCAATAACTTAATTGCATTATTCAGCATAATACCGACTGGTGTTTGATGCCCATTAAAGACAAGTTTGATACTTTTATAAATGTATCTTTCTGCATATTACAAGTTAACTAGAACGATAAAGTTTAGCAAGTTTTTGAGGTCCGTAAACTGATGAGTGGTGTAGACTTTGTCATTCAAGTCTTTACAATCCCAAACAGAAGTCCAGTTGACTCCTCTCATCCAAAACACTTTTTCAGTAAAATGCTAAAGTTGTTGTCAGAGCATTAATTAATTGATCAATTAGGAGATGTGAGCCACTGACTCACATCTCCTTGGGTCGTTGTCTCTTGAGCCAAACGTCCCAAACTATCCCGTGTCCCATAGATGACAAAGATGAAAAACCGCGTAAAGAGACGAGTCAAGGATGTAGAGTAGGTGTTAGAAAGATTAAATTGTAGGCCACCTCCCCATTTTAGGTTGTTTTTATTATGTTTAACATAAACTGTATCGAAAATAAATTCACTTAATGGAAACACGCCAATTTCTGGGAGAAAAATGATTTTTAGGTAAGTTTTTAGTATGGTGTGGTTTTTCAGCTGTATCAAAATTAGTGTGTCTCACAAAACTTCAATGGAAACACATTTTTCGCAAGAGTCATGTGATCAACAACCCGATGTTACTACTGGCAGAAAATACGAAGAAGACAGCAGGAAGTGGTTGGAGGATGATGGCGCGGCATGTTTTTATCATGTAAACAAAGTTATTCACGTGTGATTTTAATTGCGTTTCCTACTTATCCGGCATTCGCAAAATATCGACAAAGTTTTGCACACATTTGCAATTAAATCACAAACATAGATGGCTTCTTTCGTTCCTCTCTCGAACCACGTTTTCCCCGTCCAAAATCTGCACATTTCTGTTTTCATGTTAGTTTTCCTTGTTCTTCAGATGTAAATGAGTCGCGAGCCGACGAGTTTGCTCTTCTGTGTTGGGCCATCTGCTGTTTTATTTTCTCCAATGTAGAAGTTTGAACATTACTTTCTGCAAGAGAGTGCAGATATCAAACGGCAGAGCTTGTTTTCGGGGGTTTTATCCTGGGATGAACCAGCCTCTGCCTGAGTGTGCTGTTGGGTTTAAAATGCACCGAGATATTATGCTTGGAAAATATCCTCCTTACAAGATGACGATTTTCTTCCGCTTCTTCTTCTTTTCCCTCTCAGTGGGCTGAGTGGAGGGTTTTCTTAAAATCCTAGATTGCTTCATTTTTTAAAAGTGTGACAGTCACTTTAGATTCCAAAGCTGGGTTTGGAGCTCTTCTCCTGTCTGAGAGGGGAAAAAATGGAAAGCACCATTGTCTGCAGCACATGGTTCTCAGTCATCCCATCTTTCATGTTCTGAATGGAAAGCCAAGATAACAACTCCTCAGAGTACAACCAGTTCCAACGCAGATTTTCCATTTGAACAAAGCTTGAATTTGAAGTATTTGACAATGGTTCGTTTTATAAACCTCTGCATTGGTGGCCTTTTTTATGTCAGAGCAGTGATGTTTAAAACTGCTCTAACATTGTAAGTATGGGATGGCTACTTTTCTGAGCCTATACTACAGCTTCCAAAGATAAATTTTCCATCATGCCTCTCCTGCTGTTGAAAGTTTCTCACACAAAATACCAGACAAAGTTTGAAAGTGTTTCATGATGTGACCAATAACCTTTCCTGCCATGTGTAACAGTTTGTAAACTTGTTTACATTTCTTGTATGCAGCTAAACAAGTCCAGCTACTTAGCCAGCTAATGTTAGCTTCCATTGAAGATATTTCTACGAAGCTCAACAGGTGTTTATTTCATTTTCTGCTTTAGTTGTGCTCCACTACAAAGCCTATTGCAATATGACATATACGTACCACAGTTTTTAGAATATTTAATGACCTTTTTTGTAGCAGATTTTGTTTAGCTAAAGTTGTTACCTGGTGCTAACACTACTCATGCCTGGGCCATTACTACTTTATTTTATAAACCCCTAGGTATGATTTTTTTCAGGCTAAATAAAGATATATTTTTGCTGAACTTAAGTAGCCATAAAAAAACATGTCCCTAAATACTAAAAACCCATTTTAAATTGCTTATAACTGCCTATTTTAATAGAGCAAACAGCAAGTTTGTGCTCAAAGGTTTTGGCACTACTGAAGCTAATTCCCACCGTCTTCCTTATATCCACTCTTGGGGGTTCGACCAATCAGCAGCGAGGAAAATAGGCTTTCAAAGCAGCTCCTGGATTAGCTGCTTTGAAAACATCAAATAGGTGAATTTTCTGCAAATAATTAGGAAAAATCTGTAAATAGATTGTGGTATATTAAAGTGAATCGACAATAAAGATGTGAAGCTAAATAAAGTTTCAGTCTTGATGGACAACAAACGCCTCTAGTCTTTTATAGAAACAACTTGGATAAATAATAAAAGCAATATTAGGTTAGTGGTGGGTTTTGACATGTAAGTTATCAGAGTATAATTTGCTTGTTCTGTTACTTGTTTTTCTTCACATTTTTCCTGGTGTGCACAGTTCATACAACCACTATATGTTACCCGCAGCAGAAATCTTCATCTGTTTTACACCAAGCACCTTAGAAAGTGTTATTTTCTCCAGCATTATGAATGTATGGAGTGCACAGAAACCAAATCAATAGTATCCAGATGCTTTCTGCTTCAGTAAGATTAAGATGCTACAAAGAACTTTAGACTACAATTAATTCAAAAGTGACAATATTTTTCCACCACATTTCAAATCCCTTTGTTTTATTTTACTTCATGTCAGAAATCAATAAGAAAATCTCAGGAAACCTCCCCTGCACTGCAGATTAGCTTGTATATTGAGCAAATTGTCAGCATTCTGTTTGTAGGCTGTAATGAATTTTGCACATTCAGTGTTTGTTTTTGTTCCCCCTTTCTTGTACATTTCAAGCGACGTTCTGGTTGCTTGCCAGAAATCAACCACACATTCTTTCTTTTTTTTCTTCTTTATTATTTCATTTCTAACTCTGTTCTCCTTTCCCCTAAGAAGCAAATGCTACCCAGAAAGAAAGCAGACGTTATTCTGTGTCACATGTTAAACTGAACAAAAGAAGCTGGAGTTCATTAATCCAGCAGAGAAACCTGAACGTCTCTGCTTGTAACCAGATCTTCGGCTCAGTCTTGAACATCTTCTTTCTGACAGTCGTGCCAAACCTGGTGTAGAAGAAGAGCTGGAAGTTTTTTGTTGCAACACAGCTGAGTGAAAGGGAAACACTGTCTTGCCAGAGTTGTATCTCCCTGCAGAAGCTGATATCTCTTCAGAAAGACGTTGCATTGATCAGAGATCTATCGATTTGCGTCTTCTCCGTTTCCACCAGATGCGCGCTTGTTAATGCTGCTGTCTGTAAAACGACGGTGTCAAAAGTGCTTCTTCTTCCCCATCTTGTCTTCATCAGCTCATAAAACAGACGCTGTACCTTTTTACCTCATTTATCAATGCCTCTCTGCTCCCCTTCCCAGCTCCTTTTCTTCATATCTCCTCCATCGTCTTTTGTTGGAGTGCCGTCGCTGACAGGAAGGTATTGTGTGTCTGATTGCAGGGAATCACTGGCAGCATGTCATTGGCTTCCTGCACAGGAGAATGTACTAATGGTTGGAAAATGGGAGCCTGTGAACCGTTGCTACCTTTGTAAAACGCGCTCCCAGTGACTCCTGCAGCAGTTAGTCAGTTAATTGAACAGTGAAACATGAGCACATTTGTAGCTGTTTAATTGAATTATTGAATTCTCATTTAACAAAGCATTTCAAAGATTTCACACAATTATAGGTTTTCAGGTCATCCAGTTTGAATTTATGTCTTGGAAGAACCCTGAAGGAATCTTTACTGATGATCTTTGAGCATGACTTGAACTTGTTTTAACTCCAAGAAATGGCTTGTTCCGACTCAACAAATGGGAAAATTGGTATTTGTCCTATCTCTAGCTGCGTTTCTGTTACACATGTGTGCAAATCTTTGTCTATATTTTGCTAATGTGAGAGAAAATAAAATTTTGCTATTGTGGTGGTTTCCATTAACCCTTATCGGCCAAAAGGCGTCGCGGACGACACATTTTTACAAGCCAATTTTGCGTTACTGTAACTCTGCGATACTTTGAGATATCTGAAAAATTCCAGTGGTTTCTGAAAGGGGAGATTTCCAGCCAATATCGGGTTATTACAGTAAATTCACTCCCGCTATTGCAGGGAGCACGTTATTCTTCAGTTTACTCTGATGAAACACTCTTTTAATAGACGGTAAATTGCTGCTAGATATTGAAGGTTCCAGTTGTTATGGAAAAACGGGCAAAAATATTTACTCACAGGCCATTTAAAGAACTTTGTACAATTAAAATAAGCAAAAATATCCAGGTGGAGATTTGAGACTTGGGCCTTACACAGTTAAATAAGAAATTAAATTAAAATCGCCAGTGAGTAAGCTTTTTCACGCGATAAGTCATTAAAAGTCATGGCAGCGACAGATGTAAAATTCAGATTCAACATGTTCAAATGAAAAGCTTTATGAACTGCGCGATGCTGTGAGGGCTCTGATGAATTCAGCTGCACATTGTCTGCAAAAAAACCCCAAAAACAAACCATCATTCTCCTACCACTTCCTGTCATCTTCTTCGTCATTTCCGCCAGTAGTAACGTCCTGGTGTTGGTCATGCGACTGGTGATACGAAAAAGTGTTTCCATTGCAGTTTTGCAAAAGCTACGTCATCTGGGCACAAAAACTTCATCAAAAAAGAGTTTTTCTCTAAATTGACAATTTTCCATTGAGCAAATTTTCATAAAACTGCACCAATTTTAATTATGAAAACTATTGATTATTTTACATTTTTTTATTCCAAGTATGGGAGGAAATTCAGCTAATTTGCCATGAGAAGATGTAGAACCCCAAAACTTGACTTGATGTACTTTCATGACCTGAAAGTAACTCAGAAATTCAACAAAATAAATCATCCATGTGTCTCTCAGCCCATCAGATTGTCTATAACTTTCTTGTAAATATCTGTAAATAAACTCCAAATTGAACACATAACCTTACTTTGGCAAATCACCTTTGGACCGCTCCGAAAAGTTTTGTATCAACTGAAAATAATTGATGCCATAAATGAATCATAGCAGAACATTTTTCTGCATTGGGCAATGTTTAGTTTTGGAATTACTGCTGTAGAGTTTTATAAAAATAAAAACATAGTAAAACCTACCAGCTCGTTGGCTTTTCAGCGCTGGGGTGAATCGAATCTCTTTGGACGAGTCGTAGAGCCGGTGGTGCAGGGAATATTTCAGGTTTAGACGGATGAAAGAATCAATTAAAGAACAGAAGTCTTTTTGGAGACGTAGTGAAACCTCCAGCAGCATGAGCAGGCTCTTCATTTTGCTACTGTGAAATATGGAACTGAGAAACGGCTGCATTGCTTGAAATATTAAGATTGATGAATATGTTTGGGAGACATTATATAGATGATTTATCTCTTCTTTGTAATCATTTTGGCTTCAGACATTACGGTATAAAGACACTTCCCCCCCCTTCCACAGGTGGAGCATCAATCATGTTTGGACTGATGCAGGATTTTGTTGTCCTTTTCTCTTCCTCGGGTCATATTTCATCTGTTGTGGTTGGAGAATTAATGTGTGCATGTAATTTATGACCCACTCAGACAGGGTGCTTTATAGCTTCATTCAATATTAATATACAGTGTGTATTCAGCCTCATTCTGAGGTTATGGTCAGATCGGAGAATCCAGCGGGTATTGTGATGTCTGTGATGTTGCTGTAATAAAGGCGCAGACCAAGCTGGAGGCGTTTTATTCTGTCTATTTCCCTCTTACTACTGCACAAAATAACCCAGGAATGCTTGTCAGGATTTACATTGACCCGATTTAAGATTAAAGTTTATATCCAGCATGTACATCGTAGATCACAATATGATGTGGAAAACTCTAAAATACTATCGGAGAATTAACCACTCAACACACAGGACTCTGATTCCACACTGTCCAGCCAACAAGAGAAATTTATTACACATCTGAGACAAGTTCAACACATCACATCTTTTACAAATGTCCAAAATCTTTCTTTTTGCTGGATACATCAGTTTCTATAGGATTTAATCTCTGCAGGTGTGTAGTTGACGGTTTCCACCAATGACATTGCTCCCCTTCATTTGCACAGTTATCCTGGTGCAATTTATACACATTGCACGTCTGCGTGTTGCATTTTCTGGGAATCGAAATCTGCTCCATCTCAAAGTAGTCGAGTAACAAATCTGTCGAGTTGTTATTCCATATCTGTCCTAAATTCCCTTCTGACTTCTTTTGGCCCGTCGTCTTGAGCAAAGTGACTTAGTTCTGTGTCATAACGTTTTCCTTGCACAGCGGCATTATAAAAACATTTCTCTCTAACAATACCAAACCGGGCACTGAAATTTGATGAAGGGTGACGTGTAAAGAAATGGATTCGATCATTTGACCTCAATTCACAACACAATGGTCACCCAAGCAGACCACCATAGCATATCTAAAATATTTGGAAGAAAATGCAGCCAACACAAAAATACCTGCTACTTGAAATGATATTGGCTGGTGTTTACAAAGCATTGGCGCTGATTGGATGAATCCCAAAGAGCAGCAATAACAGACTGTAGATGTTTCTGTGTTAGTGTGAAGACGGTTATCACTGTGCGTATCAAAGTACGTTGAGGTATAATCTGTGTTTGAACTATTAAAATACGCAGTCATGTTGTTTAGAGTCAAGAATTAGCGGATTTTAGCCCCAACACATATACTGGCACCCCACCCAGGGATTTAAAAGCACGCTGTTGCTTCCCCAGTCTGTCTGTTCTTCACTACAATGACATTGCTTGTGAGAAAAGCAGGAATCAAAGAAGGAACTGTGGCATTATTCAAGAAAGTGTAATTTTGCCTCCAGTTCTGGCCAGCATTGGTCAGAACTGAAACAAAACAAATGTTTCACCAATATTCTTACACTGGCGAGCCAATCAGTGATTGTATGAAATGCAGCAGTAGTGAATGGAAGCAGCTAAAATCCTCAATTTTTGTCTGCAATTTGAATTGCCTAAAAGACAAGTTAGAGATTACTGAGTTATTTAAACACAAACACTCCAAGTAATGTCTGCTGTTGTCCTAATACCTTACTCTTTTGCTTTCTATGCCACTAAAGTGCTAAAAGTTCTTCCTTTTAATATGTTTAGCCCTAAAAAGTGACTTTGCATTCGTGCTACACATGTTGAGCTGGGAAGTGAAGTCAAAATGCTGATGCAGCCAAACATTCTCGCCTATTTGGCTCAGACACTGAGGAAAATTGGTTGGTGCTGCAGTGAAATAAACATGTTGGAGAAGAATTTTGATAACGTGGCTTTAGATTTATTTAATAAAACTATTTGTGGACAACAGTTGACTATTTATACTGACAACAGACAAAACATTATTAAAACCTTATTAAAAGGTCAAAATATCCTTATTCTGACCTTGAGAATGATTATCTGTTATCGCATTGGGATGAGAGACGTTGTCCTCAAACTTCAGTTTTCATTTTTGCATCAGTTTAGTGATTTTTGAGCCTCATCTGTATTTCCTTCTTGGCTCCTTGGGAAAAGTAAGAGTGCTTACTCATTTCATTATTGTGTTGACAATGAGTGATTATACATCCATTTGGGACTGCCTGATAGAATTGTCGTTTTTCTGTCTCGTTTCTGTAATTTTCTCTTTTGAGGACAAAACTGTGAGTGCTGGTGAGAGATGCAACACCTCCTTATACGGTAGTTTCTTTAGACCAATTCTTAAATGTTATTTTAATTCAATAACGTTTAAATAATAATAATGACTGAGATCAGCTGATTTCCAGCTTGACCTGTGAACTCAAAACATTTATTGTTTTTAAAGCTGGAATAATTCATTTATTGTGAAATGTTTGTGCAGGATTCAGGTGAAACTTTTTAAAATTCAAACCAAAAAACAACATAATTATTACAAGAATGTTTATTAATAAACATTTTAATAAGAACCTGAGCTCTGGAGAAATATCTCCTTTCAGGTTAGCGGCTAATAGCTTCAGCAGACTTGCTGGGAAATGATCGGTGTGAGCTGTTTAATTCAAACTCAATGGTTTCTCAGCAGGCAAGCTAAATAAAAGCTTTCATCACTTCTGAAAAATAGCTGCTGCTTTAATTCATTAATTTTCTACATGCAACTCGCCACCTTCTGTAGTACGTCTTTATAAACCTGCCTGACAAGAAGACCCAGTCCTTTACAGCAAATGAATTTGCCATCACCTTGCCTTGTAAGTGACACTGTAATGAAAACTAACTCGGTTGCGACTCTGCTGTGTGTGCAGCTCGGAGACTCGGGGGCCCCGGCATCGGGCTCTTTCAGACTGATATTGCAGTGTCAAATGTTAGATGAGCTGGATGTCTGAGTGAAAAATAGGATCAGTGCAGCCCCATTTATTATTCATGAGCAGGAGACTCTGGTCACTGCAGAGAAATTTATTAGAGGGCAACTCCTACAACTTGTACACTGAATGCCACCGTCTTTTCAGATGCAATCTGAGTCGGTTTTTTGTTTTAACTTAAAGACATGTCGACTGTTTCACCTGCTACACGTTCACATGGTCGCTGCTTTTGATATTTTCAGTTGCAACTTTTTAAAGACCATTCATTTTTTAAAAATCTGTTCGTGAACGTCAAGTTTTACGTGTGATTGAACTGTAATTAATGTTAGTTGGTTCAGTGGATCCAACTTTTCAATTAATCTATGCTGTTGAGATGTAAATAGACAACATGGACTACATGCGATAGTTTAGTCAAATATTCATTTATCATGAGTCAAATTGTCAGCAGGTTTTTCTAATATTGTGGAGCTCAAGACTAAAGTGTAGTTAGTGACATCTTTGGTTTTGGGCCATCAGAACCCGTCTTCATCCTGACTTCTATGATGCTTTGTCTCCCTTTATTCTTGTACACTTGCATATAATTGTTTGCGGCACCTTCATGCCTCTGGAAATTGTGTCTTCTTTTTCATTTTGCCATCATGCAAGGAAGCAGTCACCAAAACAGAATGGAAAGAATATCTCAATACACTAACAGACCAATCCAGGACTTCTTTATATAAAGATATTATAAAATATCTGAACCAAGCATTTCCTGAATGATCTGGTTTTGTTTGTCCAAAACTGATCTAACAGTGAGGAGGTTCATGTGTAAGTTAAAGGTAAAGATATAGAAAAGCTGAAAAATCAGAATAACATATGGGCAAATTTACAACGCAAGACATGCAGAACAGAGTAGGTTCATTTAAAAATGCACATGATGTGCATAAAACAGAAAATTTACAAGAAATTTGAGCTTGTGTGGAGCTGAAATTGTTTTACAGTCTATCATCTGCAGAGAGGAAGGATCTGTGATGACGCTTCTTTGTGCACATAGGATGCAGCAGTCTGTCAATGGCTTTCCAGTTCTAAAACACCTTCATTCATAGGGATGAAGACAAAGTCCAAAATGAAGTTATTTTGCAATTGGTCAAGCTAGTTTGTTTTCCGTTGGAAGGAAACATGATGAGGAAATAAAAGTTGAAGCTGCTTCAGTTTTCTTTCAAGGCTCAAGTTGGTTCATTTGTGATGAAGATTAGCTCGAAACCTCTTTTCCTCCTGAGCCTTTGCAGATAACGCTCTTTATGAACACATTGCTGTGCACTCTGCTCCTTCTCTGTACTTATAATAAATATATTCACTGTACATGAGAACAAGAGCAAGATGTGGACTTCACAAGCTGCTGGAAACTTCCTA
Source organism: Girardinus metallicus (assembly GCA_903067095.1). Classification (NCBI taxonomy): domain Eukaryota; kingdom Metazoa; phylum Chordata; class Actinopteri; order Cyprinodontiformes; family Poeciliidae; genus Girardinus; species Girardinus metallicus. The sequence goes on along the minus strand of CAEGAE010019837.1, from coordinate 57,123 downwards.
AATCTGCTGTTCCTGTCTCGTTAGCAGGCTGGAAACAGATTTCAGGGATGAACCCAGCAGTAATAAGTGTTGATTAGAAGATCTTGCAAAAGCATTGTTAATATTTAATGAGCTCCAGAGAATACTGTGGCTTTATGCTTTTTAAAATGGCTGGATCCACAGTGGTGCACAGCCCTGCTAAGAACTCCATTGTCTGTTTGCATGCATGGTCAAGCTAACTTACAAGAGACATGTTATGCTGGAATCAAGTATTCATGTCGTAGATGCCTTCCTGCAGCATTAAGGACACATTTGTCTGTTTCTCTGCTTCTGTTGGATGAAAATTAGAGAAGCTGCACAAAGTTCAACCATCATATTGTTGAACAAGGAACAGATCTCAAAAACCTTTAGCTTATAAAGGCACCATGAAGCTTTGATGAAGACGTTTGTTAAAAATGGGATTTACGAATGTTTGTAAACAGAGCACTCTTCTTATAGCTTTTTGGTGTAGATGGCTGAGGTTTTTTTTTATTTTTTTTGGTTTAATTTTAGAATGAAATGGCATAAGCTCCCCTAGTCAGAGCTCTCCCTTCAAATGTCACTGTTCTCCAGAGAGACGTAGGTGTTTGATTGAATCTCTGTGGGGGCTTGTTTGCACTAATCCGGGCTTTCTATGAGGGGTGCTTCTGAGTGAAAGTGTGTATTCACACATCTGTCAAACTCAATTCGAGAAAGATTTGACTTAAAATAGCTTCTCTGGCTTTCCTGCTACAATTTTACAAGAGGACTTTTGTGGAGTTTGTTCTTCTTTTTTTTTTTTTTTGGTTAGTAAATTATTTCCTAGAAATCCACATGTTCAAAAAAAAGTGTCTGTTTAATGCAAAGAAGATGACTGCAAACTTTCTTCTCTGTTGACAATTTATTTAAGCAGGAAGAACTGGATTTTTTTGGTTACACAAAGGCAATGATTGCATGAAAACCAGTGGTGTGCAGAACTAAATGTTCCTTTAGCGCTTTAGCTAACTTTGAAGATATTTAGCGCATTTATCTTCCACTACATAAATCTTTCTTTTGCTGCTTTATAAACTTCCAGTTGAATAAAGGTTAACATCAGTGTTGAAGTTTTGGTTATTGACTGTCAGGAATCCTTCGAGTAGCTAAACGTTTATATTCGTGCTCTTATTTTGAAGTGGATGAAGAAGTTTCCTCTACTTAATTTCAGTTGTTTTCACCAAAAACCTATGGAAAAATACACAAAAGGGCAATAAAGAAGAAGATATAAACATAAAAACATGTGAATTACAACGTCAAGTAAAGTTTATTTGTATTGCACATTTCTGTAACAAAACAGTTCAAAGTGCTTTACTTCATAAAAACTAATAGTACATTAATTAATTACGAAATGTCAAACAAATCTACATTAAATATGTTGATCGGTGTTGAAGTTATTAATACAAATCAACTCTAAACAGCTTAAAACCTTATTAAAAGGTTTTAATAAAGTTTTATTAAAACCTTATTAATAAAACTTTATTAATAAAGTTAAAAGTTTTATTAACCTTTTAATAAAAGTTAATAAAACCTTTTTTTTATTAAAAAAAAAGGTTTTATTAACCTTTTTTTAATAAAAAAAGGTTAATAAAGGTTTTATTAACCTTTTAATAAAAGTTAATAAAACCTTTTTTATTAAAAAAATGTTTTATTAAACCTTTTTTAATAATTAACCTTATTAACCTTTTAATAAGGTTAATAGAACCTTATTAAAAGGTTTTAAGCTGTTTAGTCTAGATTTAAAGGGATTCAGTGTTTCGGCTGTTTTGCAGTTTTCTTGAAGTTTGTTCAAGATGTGTGGTGCATAGAAACTGACTGCTGCCTCTCCTTGTTTGTTTCTGGTTCTGGACATACAGAACAGACCAGAACCAGAAGACCTGAGTGGTTGCTGTCGCTGTCATTAGCTTCCACTTTAGCATCAACTGAACTAATGTTTATGATTAATGCATAAGGGTTTAATTCAGTGCAATCACATGTAAAAACACGTATGACTGGTTGTCTTTGCCCTGTGTGATAGTTACTGACATATGAAAGCCCTCTGTTCTGAGACTCTTTATGCTCCGTGTTGTTTGACCTACACAGACTCGATGATTACATTCTCTGCCAGCGCCATCGGCCTGGCTCCAGAAATCAACCTTGTGGTTCTGCAGTGTCATTAAGCTGTCACACCGACTCAGACACTGACTTTGGCCTCTTAAAATAGGACTCTGATGGCATTCGTACAACCCTCCTCATGACAAATTTCCACCCAAACATCCTCTACAATAAATATGCTCAAAATAATATGATTGAGTTTTGTAGCACCGTGAAAAAGTTGTGCATGCTATTGCTTTTGGAAGGCAGACAAAGTTGTACTTCTGCTTTTTCTTTCAATTTGTGGCTCAGATTCTCTAACAAATTATTTTTTTTCCAACACCCAGCATTTATTTTTTTGTGAGTTTTGGTATGTATATGTAACCCTTCCATGTTCCTGTCAGGTCCAGTACGGTTGACTGGACGACCGACACATTCAGGTTTACTGGATTTACTCTAACAAAGGAGGAAATCAAGTTGGTGCTTAGCATCAGTCCTTTAGCTTCTGCCGCTATGCATTAAACAAAATATAATAAATAATCCTAAAGAAACTAAAGGGCAACAGCTCCCTATGAACAGTTAGCAACAGTTAGCCTTTGTAAAATTAAGCGTAGCTAAAATGGACAACATCAACAACAGTTAAAAACGTATACAAAACACAGCAAAATTACTGATGAAATTATATTTGTCTAAAATATATGTTGAAATTTAAGACCGATACTACCACCGTTGCTAAAGGCAACAGAAAAAGGGGGAGGAGCTGTCAGTTACTGGTTGCTATGGAAACCAACTGCCAAGAGCAACGTAAGTTAATTCACCAATAAATGGCTGGAGAAACAACTTCTTGACTAAACAAAATCAATTTGAAGAATGAATAAATTTTGACAATCTTCACATCTATAATTTTGTTAAAATAAAGCCCTGTAATGTCTGTTTGATTCTTGAGTAATTTCGTCATTTTAATTGGCTTTAACAAACTTTAAGAGATTCTTGCGAATTTATCGCCTTGCAAGGAAATTATTGTGGCGACTGTTATGCAACAGAAAAATATGCAAAATATGTTGTATACTGTATAAAAATAGCCATAGGTTCAGCATTTTAATTTTTACAAATTCAAGAACAAGGAAATAAACCTTGAATGCTCTTACTGATTGTATTGAAAGCATTGTTGGTTTCTAAGATGAGAAGATATTTTCATTTTCATTTCAACTGCCCAGCCTTTTATCAGTGGAAACCCAGGTCCTTCTTGAATCAACCTTCGAGCTCTTTTAGTTTCATGTTTCTTTGATATTTTTATTGCTTACTGTACTTGGGCAATGATCTAAGACAAAGCAATCTGTGTAATTGTGTGTGGATGAAACTGTTGAAACATAATAAGGGGTATAATTCAGACTAACTACATCAATATGAGGCAGTGGGTGGAAAAGAAATCTCTCCTGTGGATTGGAAGTTGCATAATTTAATCATTGAAAGCAGCTTTTGTTAAAATAAAACAAGGGACAAGATAAAGAAGTTGTGTTCTTCTCACTCTGTGTGACAAAGATGATTTTCAGAGGAACCGAATGATGGCTCGCCTCTTTGGTTATTCACATTATCTTGCACATTGCTGTGTGGAAAATACTTTAAAGCTGGCTGTATTTTACCTCTCCTGTATGCAGACAGCTGTGCGTATAAAAGAATCAGTTGCCACGTAGTTGCTAATCCAAACTCCAGGAATGTGTTCGTTCTCCCTCTGATCCGGCGGCGCAGCTGCAGCCTGAGTGTTGAGGGCATAAAACGTACAAAGCCTCCCAACAACACCATTAGGCACTCTTCTCTTCTGGCGCCAGTTGCTGCTAATTATTGCCCTGCTGCCAACACTTTGCGTCTATCCATTTGATGTAAAGAGCAGAGCGGGAGCGAGGTTTGGACTTTATGTCCCAGTCGTGTCCCCGAATCAACCTGCGAACTCGGGCAGACAGTTTCCCTTCATTTCTTTTTCGCCTCGTCTGATTAGAGTATCACAGCTGGCTAATGGCATTTTCATAATTACTTCAATGATAAGTTGTTGTTGTTATCGGGCTGTTCATGAAGGAAGTCTTTTCAGCCGGGCTCACAGGGTGCTTGTTTGGCTTGCATGTCAGAACAAATACTTCAGTGAAAACAACGGGGCTCTAAACATGGCCATAACAACGTCCCCCATGTCTCGCTGTTTCCTGCTCAGCAATATGTAGCATACAAATAAGAAACGCGGACGTTGTTTTGTTTACTTCTGGTTGCACTTCTGTCATTTTTCCCTTTAATTTAAATGGCCATAAAGTGTTTTGTTTTACGTTCTGCAGGCTTTAGGTCTCTTGGAGTCATTTAAATCCTATTTTTGTAAGTTTATTTCCCTTTTATTTTTAAAAGACCTTGTTTTCTCTTGTTTTTTTAAGAAACAATATGTGTACTTAGTTCTTGACTTGGTCCAAGTATTTTGATATTTTGAACATATTTGAACCCTTTAATGCCTAAGTTTCAAATCTCCGCCTGGATATTTTTTCTTTTTTTAATGGTACGAAGTTCCTTAAATGCCCTGTGAGTAAATATCTTTGTCCTTTTCTCCATAACAATTGGAACTTTCAATATCCAGCAGTAATTTTCACAATTTACAGTCTGTTAAGAGCGTTTCGTCAGAGTAAGCTGAAGTAAAACTTGCTCTCTGCAATGGTGGGTGTGAAATTAACCCGATATTGGCTGGAAAGCGCAACGTCTCCCTTTTCAGAAACTGTTGGAATTTTCAGATGGCTCACAGTTGGCTTGTAAATGTGTCGTTGCCGACATTTTTGGCCCAGAAGAGCTAATGAATGAAGATTTAGACTCGCTCTGTCTAAGCGAAATTAACCCTGTGTTTGGGTTAAATTCATATCATTCGTCCACAAATAATAATATTAAATCTTTTCCCCACAAACCCGATGAATAGATGATGTTTTCAGTCTGTGTTGTTGATGTGTCTCTTGGCTTGTCTGTCCTCCCCAGACGCCGGTGTCTTCACTTAATCAGCTTGTACTTCTGCCCAGCAGGAAGCGGCACCGTCTCGCAGGTCCTCATTGACACTTTGACTGGTCGACCGTGCCGTGTTTTGATTTCCCTTTGATTTGACAGTCTGGCTGCGCCGCCTCCCTCCTTCCCCTCCCAGATGTACAACTTGCTCGCTGACACGTGCTGCGCGTTGGCATTTCCAGGAGGCTATTTCCAGCACGCAGGAGACAGAACCACCCGAATGCACCTCCAGTTGTCACTTTTGTTTCAGATATTAGTTTCTGATTTATGGCCATCATTTTTTTTTTTTTCCCCCACAGTGAAAGCTCAGATCTGCCAGACAAGTGATGTGTGAACTCTCTGTTCTCTGTCAGCAAATCACGGAGGGAGGCAGTCGGGAAAGGCTTGTTGCTTTCTGTTGTTGATTCTCTTTGAGCCACGTTATCAGTATACGCATCCATTCATCCATTCATCCATCCATCCGTCTAACCAGCCAGCAGTTTCCTTTGGTGCATCCTGAGGTATGAAAGGTTTTTCCAAACAAATCAGTTTAGACTGCCATCTTTTTTACACAATATCTACTTTTGGTTTTCACCCTAATAATCCTATGGCTCTGTCCACAAACTAACTTTTTAAATGAGATGAAAATACAATTAGTACTTTAATTGTATTTCTGAAAGAATTCATATTTTGCATGTTTTTGTATTTCCGTTTGAGTTTCTACTGCTTCTAAAAAAAAAAAAAAAACAACCAAATGGTTTTTGGCAATAGGTTAATGTGTCTGGAAAACGAGCCGTTTCAAAAACCTCCAGAATGTAATGTCTCAAATTAGCAGGCATTACCCGTTACCTAGCAACCCCAGCCAAGCCTAACCCGTCACCTAGCAACACAAGCTGAGTTCCAGCACCTTTGGTCAGCTGGTTTTACCGCTGTATGTGCTGTACAATGACTGCTGGAAAAGACAAGTGCTTTGTTGTTGTCTTACCATCCAGTGACCACTTGCTGTATTCTTATTGGTCGTGCGGTAGGCTCCACTTCTGCTCTTCAAACATGTATGATTGTTTGCAGCCATTTTCGTGTGTTAGTGTAAAAGTTGAATTGGGGGGCGTGGCCAACAGCAGCTTATTTGAATTTAAAGCGACAGCACGCCCTAAAGAACTGAACTGATCAGACTGAAATCTCATTATCTAAGAACAATTAACTGAAATTCTCACATGTTTGAGAGACTCTAAAAATGTTTATTGCTCTTTATAATAATAGTTTAAGCAGCAAATAAACCTTAATATGAATAGCAGGAACCTCCTTATCTCTACCACAGAAGCCAATCTGTTGTTTATTTCATTCACTTACAACTTTATGTTAACATAAACAAAAGAAGTAATTGGAAGAAAAAAAAGCGTATAATCTACCCCTACAATCAAGTACAAGACAATGTGTGCATATATAAAAAATAAAGAAAAATATACATTTGTCATGATGCAGCACTCTACTGAGTTAACAGATTAATTTTATTTTGATAAAATAACGGCCTTTAAAGTGGAGAGAACCCAAAACTTTGAGTTCCTGAAAGTGCTTCCTAAATCTGTTTGTAACCAAAGAAAAAAATCTACGCAGAGTTGTAAGAGACTCCTGTCGGTGAGGAAAAAGAAGCTTTTAATGTAACGCCGTAAACTCGCTACATGTTAAGTGTTTTATCAAACCTAAAATTGGTTTCCAGTAATTCTGTCTGCGTCCATTCATCTTCGCTGGTATTCAGTTCAAGGTCAATAATTGTGCTGCTCGACATCTTCTGCGCTGATTGCTCCATTTAAGAAGTGTCATCCTGAATGTGCCTGTACACAGCGAGTCCTCGTCGTCTGTAATCTATTATCGACTTTTTTCAGGCACTCCTTGTTATTAAAATTCCAGTTATTACTGATATGCAGAGTAGGTTTGACATTGAATCAGAAAAGCCTGATAAAAATGGTTGGTTTCAGAGGCTGTTTGGGTTTTCTTTGTTAGAATCTACCCTCTCTCACCACCTCCACCTCTTCCAGTTTCTTATCTTCTGGTTTAGCAGACGAGAAGTTTTAATGAGTTGTTTTATTGCCTCCTTCAAGGGAGCGCCCCCCTCCTGGCAATCACACCTTTCATATTTCTGATATTTAATATTTCACCTTCAAATCTCCCTCATACAAAGAAAATCTCCACAGGTTCAAGCTGAATTTCTGGAGGAGTTTTATTCGTATAATTACCTCTCCAATAACATCGTGATTTGGGGCATTTTGTTTCATCTTCAAAGCAAAAAGAGAAAGTTGATAAAATTTGCTCTGTTTTCAGATGGAAATGATGCAAGCTGCTGTTTTCCAGATGTTTTCCTCGGCTGCACTTGTTTGGAGTTATTTTCAGGAAGCAGTGTCTAGTTTTTTAACTACAGAAACCAGAACCTAAATCTTTGGTCTGTTTTATATTCCACTGTGTGTATTAATGCATGTTTGAGGTTTCAATTATTGAAAAGCCGACATGTTTCCTGTGTCCCATTCAGCTTTCTGCTGTAACCAGTGTCCTGTTTGCAGATTCTCCCCTAAATGTATGCCACACTTTTCAGATTTTTAGTGTGTTTTCATACCTGATAGTCCAATAGATTTGATTCAACTGAGGACCAAAGTTACGACATTTGTCACATTTTCCACTGGTAAATCGTTCGCCTTCACAATGCACTGTCTAACAAACCAAACCTTTTCAAAAACTTGTTCCCCTCCTTGCCTGTGGGGGCGCTGCACCAAGAACTACTAAAGGAAACACATTGTAAACATATATAGAAAATGACATAGATAGATAGATGTTGTGACTAAGTTGTAACACTTTTGATTCTGTGGAAACATTTTCTTTGGTTGGGTGAACAAACTCCTGCCTAAGATCAGTAGCCACACAGGTACACCCACTAGAGGAAACAAGCGCTCCCAGTGTAACACTTTCATTATATTGGCTGAGAGGTTGCCAGGCGACGGTACTTCTTTGTATCATGTGTGAGCAGAAAATGATTTAGAAGCAACCAGAGAGGTTTACAAGCGGAGATTTGATCCGAGCAGAGAAAAATTTTGTGCGTGTGGAGAAAGGTTTGAGAGAGCAGAAGTTTTGAGTACAAGCACTCCAAGTTATGAGAAGAAAGACATTAATTCCTGCTTTCAGACTCAAAATGAGTGCTCTCGAAATGGCAGAAAAATTCCCCCATAGTAGCATTAGATTTTAGCGGTTGTAGGATTTGTCTTTCGTCTTTGGTAAAAGACCACAAATCCATTTCTCCCGCTAGCACTAGCCTCTCATGTGTTTTGGTTGTATTTACCCAGAATGCCCTGCACTGTAGTCCACTTCCTGCTTTTGGAGCAGTCTCTGGTCCACTTGCATCCACGTATGCATTCCAACCGCACCAGAGTTCACTTCAACCAAACAGAGGCTGAGGTTTTTAGCCAGACCAGATTTTGCTTTCTTTGGTCGATTACCCATTCTCACCTCACAAAACGAACAGGACTTTCAAGGCAAATGAACTTTAGTCCTATTAAATCGCATTAAACGGTGGTGGTGTAAACAAACATGAATCATTTGCCTTCTGCTTGAGAATGAAGCTCTACTTTTTGTTCTGTCACATCAAATCTAAGGACAGAATATGGAAAAGTTTAAGCAGTGTGTAACATCGGGGGACTCTTTCACTCCACCATGCCGCATGCTTATTCAGTTAGAGGCTTTTTGTGTTGTGGAAATTATCCCTCCATGTCCTCCTGCTCTCCATTTAGTCAGGTTAGAGAGCCCAGCGTCTACCTCGGCTCCACCACGCTCCGCCGGTCCCTATGGGAACCCTAAGGGCGTAGCTAATGCAGCTCAGAGGCTAGCATGGTGATAAATTCACAACAAAGCTTTTTTTTTTTCTTTCTGGGAAATGAAACTACCACGGAGGTTGAAGGAATGAGAGGTGAGAGGCAGAGTGAGACGAGGAGAGACGGGGAGACCTGGTGTGATGAAAGGACATGCGGCCCACTGTGACAAATGTTTGCTCTGCATGCGATTCATCACGGTCAAGAGGCTGTGGGAGCAACGCAGGCAAAACCAGCGCAGCGCATCATACAAATGCATTCCCAGATTGGTGGGTTTGTCTTTAAATTTTACAAAATGTACTCCAAAAGAGCTCATAGAGCGGAGGAGTTATTCCTTTTATCGCTTTAACGCCAGAATGTTCAGGAAGTTTCTAATAGTGATGTAAGTAATCCAGAACAGCTGCGTCTTTACCGAGTGGTTTCCGGCCATGAAAGGTAACGATCCCTAACATGAAGCCGTGATTAATTGTAACAGATTAGGAAGGGTACGCTTCAGGTCCTTCCTGCAAGCTTTTACAGTGACCCGCAGCCCTGTTTAAACTGTAGAAACTGGCTTTTCCACAGTCGACCTTCAAAAGAGAGCTTAGTGTATGCTGGGAGAAAGCTTAATTTTAACAAAGTGAAAGTAAAAAGTCCTCACAAGTTCTGTGATTTACTCCGTCAGACACCGCTGCAGCCACCTCACACTTTGCTGCTATTTTTGAAAGTGAAAACATTTGTCACTGTCGTTTCAAAAAGCACTGGCATGGCACGTTTTTCTGTTGTTTAGCTGCAAAGACCAGCAGGTTTAATGGTTGTTAAGTTTGGATTTTCATGTTTTTGTCGCATTTGAACTGCAGTTAGGTCTGCATGTATCCAGCCAAAGTACAAAATGTTTTTAAAGAGACGACCAGGTGATGCTACTGGACAAAAATGTCACATTCATACGTAAATAAATATCCTGGGATGGTCTGTGTGTTTCTGTTAATGAGTAAATAAGTCTTCATAAAATAAACCAAGATGCATTTGTTTAATATTCATGGAAGTACATAAATTATATTTATATGAAGATGTAATATTTAATAAATAAAAATAAATTAAGATTTAATCAAGAAATAAATCTTGGAATAAAAACATAGTTGTACTTAATACAACTTTATATTTTCTTTTATGAAAATATTTTGTACTTTAATGAAAACATAAATGTTTTTATTAAATACGATATTTGTTATTTTTATAAATGAAAAGATATTTTTATTAGTAAAAATATTTTTGATTCATGAAAATATTTTTTCATTAATGACAAACATTAATGGAAATATTTTTCATGTTTTCATATTTTCCCTGAGTTATGACAGACATGTGGATTTATTTAATTTAAGTTGATTTATTTAATACACAAGTGTTCATAAAATAAGTGAAAAAATGCATAAATATGCATCAAGTAGATAAAAGTTAAATATGAATGTTTTATAAATAAAGTATGCAGCAGGCACTTAGTTATTCATTATATAAATTAAATAAAAAATAAATATAAAGGTTTGTGCATTAATAATTCAATGTTAGAAATAATAAAAAAAAATAGATGAAATAAAAAAGAATTATTACAATTCATAAAATGTCTCAAGTTAACTCTTTTCTGAGCTTATTTACAATAACTATGTATTTTTAATGTAGCCATCATAAAACTGAATGATGCAAATATTTCTCATTTTCTGCTCTTCGTCTGCAGAGCAGCCACACTAATCCAGACTGAAAGTTATTAAAGTGTGCAGTGAAGTCTCTGAATTGGTTTGGGAGAGAAACGGTCGTATTCTGGAAATGTCTTTGTTTAATAAGGCTTATGAAACTTGCGTCAGAATGAAATATGCAGAACCGTTTGACCTGATCTGAAGGAGCAATCGCCACTGAGAGTCTCCAGTTTTGAATTTCCTTCATCTCAGTCGAATAACAACTGAATTATTTCCTGCCCACATCTCCAAATTGAGAAAAAGAGAGTGGCCTCAAATGGACTGGTTCGGTTGCCTTAGTAACATTCTGGTAAAATGTCCTCGAAACAAAGTTTTTGATTGGTGTTCCTGCTCTTTGAGCGTTTGTGGTTGAAAATAAGAACAACTCTGAAATCGGGATTGAAAATCTGACCATTGGCTTATTCAGAATGCCATAAGCAAATATTCCAACCATTTAAATTAAAGACAACATCTGCTCTCACCTGTTGGATGTTCAGAGGAAACTAATTAGAAACGTCATCTCTTTGTTTTTTTTTTTTTGCCATCATCACGCAGACGACGCAGTTTTCCCTGCAGAGAACATCATGAACTCTGCTGCAGGAGTCTGACCTCTTACCTACGGCATTCAGGGTCTGAGGGCCGAAACTTTTAAATGTGTCTCTGACTGAACCCAGAGATCCATCTAAAAGTGGCACCTAGTGGCATTTAGTCGTTTTGGTTTGTCCCAGAATCATTCTGACTGCTTGTGGATCCAAGTGGAATGGAGGAAGCAAATTATAGACTCTTTACAACTACGATTAATCATTCCAGGCGCCATGACGGACGATGGGAGTGAGGGACGGGGGTATTGAACAGAGTGACAGAAATAGTTTTCCAAATTTGTTTTTTTCCAGTTTATTTATGGTTTCTACTTGTTCGAGTCGAGCTGATTTGTCTGTGAACGCAACACGGCTGGTCGGGGCTCATAGACGGCGGTATTTTAAAAAAGTCGGAAACAGCTAGCTTAGAAACCGACCCGTACCTCCTCCCACCGGACGTGTTGATTAAATTAACGACTTTTCCTGAATTCACACCACATGATTTATGTCATTATGTCATAAACTGTGTTTCTCCTTAAACCGGAGCGGCATTAAAAATGTACAGAAGATGAGATGCTAACCAGTTTTTTTTCATTCATGCTAGGCTACATGACGGTGCAGCTTTGTCTCCATGGTTACTAATGGTTAGACGGGTACCTTCTCCATCGTACTTACTTATAAAGTAAATGAACGTTAGTCTTCTTACCTTGTAAAAAGCGTTAGCTGTGAATCCGCGGTTACACCGAGAGCTGCCGGCCATCATTATTGACGGCTGCTATCCATCACCTCCGTATCTTTCCTCATTTAAAGTTATACAACAAAATTTCAAGTTTGGTTTCTACCCTGGTCTGTTTGTGCAGCCGACCGTGCAGCGTCCTATGGCCATTTTTAAAGTGAAATCAACTAAATAGAAACGGTTTTAGGTTACAGATGTGCGTTTTTTTTGACAGGCTTTGAAGGAGCGCGCTGGTTGTTTTGATGTCCGTCGTGGCGGAGTGGGCCGAGTATCGAAGATAGTGACGAGCAAAGGGTCTTCAGTGCAGGTCATTCTGGGTAAATGCAACCAAAACAAACTCGAGCGTTTCTTTTTCAAACAGGAGAAATGGCTCATGTTCTTTTACCAAACACAAAGAAGAAATCCTACTCCATTTTGTGAAACAGGAAGTTGCCTTCAATGTCGTCTTCCCAGATTTTCATGTCATTTCCTTCATCTGTTCTTGGAGCAGCGACATCGGCCAATGTGCCCAATCCATAAGGGCATGTCTATTTAGTCTAGTTCTATTTTTGTGCTTCGACTGATGTCATGCTTCATAGTTTATTTTACATTTAGATATTTAGAATTCCTAATTCCAAACAATTTGAAAGAAAGTTTGTTGTAGTTTATTTCCTCACATGTTTGACCAAGCTTGGGGAGCTGTTTAAATGTGCTGTACTGGTGCAAATAAATGTGTAATTTAGTACATTTATGTCTATGTTGGAAAAAAAAACTTTCAAGTAGATTTAGCACTGAGTTTCTGTATCGATTCGGTGTCAGCCGATACCAAGATATCGGTATTGGAAAGGAAAAAACTGGACCGGTCCCTAACTTTATTGTTTTAGTTTAGTTTAAGCATGTCAAGCCCATATGTTCATTCTTTATCCAACTCTGCCACTCTTCCTACTTTAAACAAACTTCCCTCCTGTCAAATACAGGGTAGTTCTTCAACATGGCAATTCTAAATAATAATGTTATTATATAGAAACCGGCATACAGGCCCGAGTCCTCACCGTTCACACCAATTTAAAATAATGACAGGAGCCTGATGACATTTGAGGCCCATTCGGGATCATTTCCTCTCGGCTTTCTGCTCCGACCGCCTCCTGCAGTGGAAGAAGTGCATTGTGGCGGCGATTTTCTCTCCAGGTTCCCACTTCTCCCGGTGAAAGGAGCCGCGGACGTGGCACTGAAATACTCTGCTGGAGCTGTCCATTTAGCGGCGCTGAAATCCATTTCAGCTCAGCCTGGCTCTTAATGGTGCCCGGATCAGTACTGGGAGCTGTCCTCCTGCCTGGTTGCTGAGACGTGTTAGTCATCTGCTGGTCTTTCAGGCGGCGGCGGGGGGCTTGGCTGTGTGAGCAGGTGCCGCTGTGTGGAAAGCGTGTTATTATTCGTCTTGTAGCAGGAAGCGTCGGGCCTTGAAGAGGTGATGTTCAGCCGCATCCGCCGCTTGTCAAAGAGCGCGTGAGATGGTGCCATTAATCACAGTTTCTTTGATTAGGCTGTGTGGAAATAACAAAAAGCGGGTTAGTGCTGCACTTTAGGCCCGTCGCCTCATCGCCGAGACGTTTCTGCTTTCTCCCTCAGATGCGCTTGACGATAATTTCAAGTAGCTATTCACAGTGGGATCAGTTTTCGAGGAGTATTATGAGATGCAAAGTAAAAAGTATGAATCCTGAGAAAATCCAATTTATTTTCTTTTTTTATTTTTAGCACAGCTGCTTTTTTAGACAAAGCAGCTGTCGTTGTCATGACAATGGAGCCCCTTTTTAAAACGAGACGATGTCTGTGTGTTTTTAAGACCATTTCATTAGACGCAAGGTGAGAGTAAAAGCAAAGTGTTGGAGAGAGGAGCAGAAACTGTACGCCATGCAAACTGAGTCTGAATCCAAAGTAAAACATTGCACAAAAATAATTCAGAAAACTGAGTTTTAGCACCAAATTACTTAAAAGCAAATTAATAAACGCAGAAGCCCAAAGTGCAATGTGTTGGGAACAAATCTCAGATTTTTGACAATTGCAGTGATCTATTTGTGCCAGCAGGTGGCACAGCTACTATTTTTACAAACTAAATAACTTGTAAAATGAACAACGCAGTTTGTAATTTTTTTTTTTTTTTCATAGAATATGTCTGAATATTTGATAAAAATGCAGCTTGATTGTGTGCTGTGGCGGCACAGAGGCAAAGCACGACCCGTGTATCGAGGCCTTAGTCCTCGTGGCGGTGGTCACAGGTTCGATTCCCGGCCTGGCGACATTTGCCGCATGTCTTCCCTCTCTTTCATTACCCTCTTTCCTGTCAGATTACTTTCAAATAAAGGCCACTAGAACCAACAAAACCTTAAAAAAATGCAGCTGAAATACCTACACCCAGAGCTACATAACTACAAGGCAGCCAATCAGGGAACAACATTTGTTTTCCTTGATTCTGATTGGTTGTATAATCAAGGGTGGGATTTTAAATGATGTCCTTTCTTGGTGAGCTTTAAAATCTCTCGCTGTTTTGTAGATGTATGTGTGTTTTGTGAAGACATGTTGGTAGGATGCTAGGAATATAAACAAGGTAGGCAAGTATAAGCTTTGGCTTCAGCCTGTTCCTTTTTTGGTAAATTATGTGTTTGTTTATTGTTGTTTTTTTGTTTCCTGTGTTTAATGGCTCTGCAGGAAGAGTAGTTGTCTTGTGATCGGAAGGTTGTAGGTTCAATTCCAGCTTCCTCCTGCCCCATGTCGATGTACCCTTGGGCAAGGCACTTAACCCCAAATTGCCTACCGATCTGCATATCGGTGTATGAATGTGTGAGCGTTTGTGAGAGCGAATGGGTGAGTGTGACTCTAGTGTAAAGCGCTTTGAGTGATCAAAATGATCGGATAAAGCGCTATATAAGTTCAGTCCATTTACCATAATGTTGACAATTTACCAAAATAAGGTGAGTTGATTGAATTTGGAGGACTCTTCATATTAGCCTCAAGATGGTTTCCATTTTCCATACTAATGCATATTAACCCTTTCATGCATGAATTATGATCCTTTGTGTCAGGATTTATTGTTGATTTTCTTAAGGCAGAAAAAAAAATAGGAAAAAAAAAATTGTATTTTACTTTTTTTAGGTGATCAATTGAAATTTTCTCCAAACACAAAGTTGTTATTTGAAAAATACGTCAGTAGTATTGTTCTTCAGGGGTTATCTGATGTCACAATATTTTTTTTACCTGCAAGAGAAGAAGGGACCGGGTCGGTCGGCGGGCTTTTTTGTCTGTCGGCCATATTGGATTCAACAAAAATAATTTCTTGCATTTGCAGCTGATGGCCAGTAGTTGGTGGTTTATTTTATGATGCATTACTGTCCACTTCAGTGGTCAGTGTGCATTTATAACATAAAAATCCACAAGAAGCCCAAGAAAATGGCTTTTAGAAAGCTGTCCACTGCAGTGACCGCTATGCATGAAAGGGTTAAGGTATATTTTGGGCTGTGAACTGTTTCAGTAGGTAGTTATAAATGTTTTTAGAGGACGGTCGACTAACAAGTTGTGGTCAGTTTTGCCTGTTTTGTAACGATGCATCCTGGTTGCATATTTTATATCACTGCAGGAGTTTATTTCCCCTTAAACGACTCCACATTTTTAGGGAAAATGCATTTGCATCCTGAGCAGCAGAGTTTAGCAACAGAAGAACTACTAACAAAGCTGCACAGAAGATCCAGAATGTCACAGTATTTGCATTTATGATTTATTCAGCAGCATTGCTGCACCTGAATAACACAGGGCGAAAACATTTTGCTTCCTTGGAGTATTGGCCGGCAACAAAACGCCACCTGCATCTGTTGCCCTTGACTTGTGCTTTATTTTTCTGTTTTCATGATTTCCAAAAGCTCCATCAAAGGTTTCTGTTTATTGTTTTTATGTATTTTACTTTTTTTTTTTTTTTTTTTTTTTTTTTTAAGTACACCGATACACAACAATTATCCACCCCTTATTCAGTTAAATTCAGATTTAATTCACATGAGGAAGGAAAATCAAATGGTGAATATTTACTTTCTAGGTTAAAATAATTAAAGGACACACAGGTAATGGCAGCAGTAGCTCGCTTAATGATCCTGTCCAGCTAGCTAAACACAGAGGAGGAAAAACAAAGGGAACAGAGTTAATGTCAACCATAGCGCCGTCCAGAATGGAGTCGCAGCTAAATGCCAAAGCGCCGAGCCAAGAGTACTTTCTATTTAAAAAAAAACAGAACGAGAGCACAAAATTAGTGGCAGTAATGACTCCAATTACTGCATAATTGGAGAGTAGCAGGAGAATAACTGTGGTTTCAAAAGCATTTCCATCGAGTGCCTTCTTTTGTGCGGTAAAAGAACGCCAACTGGATCTAAAATTTGAAGTTTGACGCAGAAAGCAGGATGCCACAGAGGATGATTTCCAAGATGTTTCTCAATCAGTCTGGAGTTGCTTCTGTAGTTATCAGTTAATAGAAGAAAACCACAAAGTAAAAAATCCAAATTAGACTTCACAAAAGATCAATAAATGTTCTACATTCCTGCAATATATTTTAAAGGCAGAGATGAAGGTTGAATGTAATCAGTTAGTTTCAGAGTTGATGAATGAAGTTCTGCACCACAGGCGGTGAATTCAGTGAAGGACGCGCTGAAGCAGAGGATTTTACAAACTATTTTCTTTTAGGTGAAGGCTCCAGCTCTTTCTGTTCCACCGGGACCCAAAACTTAAATCCAACAAAGAAAAGGAGGCTGGAAAACAGAGGAAAAAAAAACCCCAAGATTGTCCATTTAACTTGAAAAGCAGAGTACATACTTCACTAAATCCTAGCAAAACAGTGAGAAAGAAGTAACCTGCTGCTGCAAACTGCAGACACGGCGAAGGAGAGTTGCAGAATCGAGCATGCCAAACCTCCAAGATGCTCGTTTTGTTTTCGCTCCAGGCAAAAGCTCTGCAGAGACGATACTGTTAAGACCCAAGAAACACATCGCTTTTATTATAAAGCAGTTGTCTGTGTTGTTTAACAGTGTTCATATTTCACACAAAACGCATCTCAATCGCAAAGATTGAGATGGATACTGTGCTGACACCGTTTTATTTTAGGCTTTATAAATCCATTTAGGGGATAAAAATCCAAATCGGAGCAAAAAATGTGCAAGATTGTCCAAAACCAGAGTTTTTTTATAACACTCAAACTACATAAAATATTTATTTATTGCCAAACCTCTGTCACATGATTCCTTTTCTGCAGTGTGGACACATAATATAGTTGTTTAAAAATGTTTTTAAAGTCGTCTTCTTATATATTTTCCGATCAAATACGAAGTTTGACCACAGATTTTTAGCAGCATTTTGAAAAACTTAAGACTTTAGATATTCTGAAGTCCGTGGCAACATCGTGTCATTTATTGTGAAAGATTTCTTATCGTCATGAATTATTACAATTTCAGTTAATGATGAAATTATTGTCGCACCAGAAAATTTTGCCATTCAAAAAATCCTCAATAAATGTAAATGTTATAGTATTAATGTTGAAGTTTAGGCCTTTCTGTTGAGTATTTTTATTGGTTTTTTTCACTTAATTTTCTATAACATCTCTGGGTGAGTCTAGTTGTTGTTGCTACCCGTCACTCTGCTTTTCCCCGCTGTGGGACAATAAAGGACATTTCTGTTCCACTCCATATCACCGTCCATGTAAAGGCGTTTTCATGAGTGATATCTGTGTTTTCAGAAACACTCTGCGCTCGTTTTGCGCTGCAGTTCCAAGATGGAGTAGCTAGCAGGTGCTAAGAAACTCGAGCAAGTATGCATCTTGGTGAATTTGTCCTCGGGTCTTATTTCCCCGTCCTGAAGAGACATTTCTGCTCATTTCTGCTTCACCGACACAGCTGTGCACCTTGGCCTATCCCCGGAAACAGAGGCATGACTCTGTTGATACTTCACAGCTGAGTGGTGTGAAGTATCAGTCATGCCTGGCAGAAAGTGCTGTATGCTGACAAGGAAAACTGCGCGCTCATGTATCCTGTGTCTGTCTGGATGTTGGTGCCAGGAAATGTCACAGTGTGCAGGAAGGCTATTCGCGTGGAGAGAGCAAACAGAGGCTGATGGAAAAGAAATTGCTTACTTCCAATATTCTAATGCTTGTCGTCATACGTCAAGCAAATACAGGGAGAAAATTGAAGCACAGAGAACCAAACAGGCCATTTCCAGACCTCTGGGGAAACGTCAGAGCCAATGCAGTCGTTTCACTGCAGTGTTAGAGTGATTATTTTTGGCTGTGTGCAAGTTTAAAAATCATATTCTAAGAAAAAAAAAATCATGCTTTCTTAATGTGTTTTAGCCCCAAAAGTGGCGGCATGAAGAAAAACCTTTTGTTTCTGAGCCGAGCCGTTACGCGTCTCCTTTAGCGCTGGGGACTCGCTGCGTTGAAGGGATTGATGCAGGAGTAAAATAAATCTGATAGATGGCTTCAAACATATGCAGTGGCAGAGTGTAAAGCCGTTTTTCTTTTTTCCTCCAAAAAAAAAAAAAGAAAAAGAAGTATTTTTAGATTTTATTTTGTCGATCAGTGGGTGTGTTGGGGCACGTTTCCTTCCTGTGGACGGGCGTGACCTTTGGATACACAATGCAAAATGTTACTCATCTCATTTTGGCTTTTTGCTACCAAAATCCAGCCCGCGCAATCATGTTTCAGATCCAGACATCCTCCCTTTCTGAAACTTTCTTCCCTTTTTTTTTAAATTTTTATCCTGATCCAGTTTCTTTTGATCCCCTTCGCCCTCAGATTGAACGTTTTACCACATTCACGTCACGTAATAGACACCAGATATCCGGCGAGTCAGTTAGGAAATCTCTTGGCTGCACGGAGGCAGCGTAGCTACACAGACGAGACTTGAATGCTGCAGGGTTAATTGGAGACGCCACTTAAAGCAACGCCAATCATCTCTATTAATGCACCAGCCCCGTTTCTTTTTGTTTTTTTCTTCCCCTTCCAGAGCTGCAGCCCGAGCCAAACAAAGAATAATTGTTCATTATTTGGAAATTAAAGCGACAGTTATTGAGTGCATTGAAGCTTTAATTAGGAAAAAGTGCTTTCGGCTCAGGAGGTCTGGCAGCTGGATGCCTTTGGTGAGCGAATGATGAGGCTGGATGGAGCGGATGGCTCCGTTCGCCCGGGCGGTTTGGCACCGTCCTGCAGTTAATTCCCGACTTTGCTGGATCGTGTGTTTAAGCGGAGCCAACCCGGCAGCATTCGTCACCGCCGCCTCTCCTCCATTCGTCACCATCAGTCCCGGGAAGTTTGTATACCGACTCCAACACAAACCAATGAGAGGTGCTTATTGTCTTGCCCGGCCGCCGCAGTCCTAACGCATTCGTCACGAGCAAAAGGGCAGCGGCCGAAAATGGCCGTCATTAGTTTGGAGCTGATTGATTGGCTGCTGAGGGGCCGTTTTGGATTCATACATCATCCTTACCATGGAGTGAGTCGCAGAGGTTTCTGCAACTCGGTTGCTTTTATTCCTCCTCATTCATCAGAACTTTGATTTATTCTCAGTAGCCTTTTCCAGACGATACTTAGCACCTAGCTTACATACTTTAGATCAACATTAGATTTTTTTTTTTCTTCTGTTTGTATTTGCTTTTAATTCCTGTAAAACACTTTGTATTGCCTTGTTGCTGAAAATGTGCTATAAAAATAAAATTACCTTTACGTTTTCTTTTCACACACTGTCGGACCGAGTGGTAATATTACAGGTTTTAAATATTAGCATCTCTGTTGTATTGTTGCTGTTTTTGTCTTATCTGATGTCCACAAGATATTAAAGTCAATCAGATAAAGGGAACGTGACTCAATACATGAAGCAATTTTCATTAAGGAAAGAAAATACAACTTACCAATTTTTAAATTATGAATTATCACATATTTAGGAACCTTTCACTAGCAACAGCGAGCCCTGACATAATGCCAAGTTGATAGCATCAAGAAATCACCCGAGTAGTACCTGTCTGACAACATGAAGTAGGCTTAAAGGACTCAAAAAGCAACACATAAAGGCTTCAGGACTCAAACGAACACAGGAAGAAACCTTCAGTTTATTCAGTTGCACTCAATTTAACCAAATCCCATGATAAACTTACAACTCACTGTCGTATCACACTTAACACGCATCATAACTGTAAAATAACAGAGAGCGAATCAGGTTTCCAAAGAAGCTATTTAACGCTTATAGGAGGCAGATGCTGCACCTCCATTACAAATGTGCACAAAACTTTGTGATGTTTTTGCTAAAATTGAGGAAACATGTTTCAGAATCGCGGCTAGGCAGCTAACTGCGGCTACAAAAGCAGCGTCAGAAAACTGTCCTTTTAAGGAGCCTGAGGTGTGAATGAAAGCAAGAGGCAGTGCTTCAAGTTTTGGTGTATATTAAGAGATTTGAATAAACACAAACAATTACAGAAGCACAATGAGACAAATTGACTCAGAATAAATTAATTCCAACATCATAAAGTCCGTAGTCCTTTTCCTAGCTCACCGTCTTCACATCCAGATGAGGATCTGATCCAACTGGGAAAAATCCCAACTTAAAAGGTCAGAAGGACCCATTAGGTGTTTTATCAAAAACAACAATTATGTACAAACATACAAAGAAATTAAATATTAAATTTAGGCATTGGTTTATGCATATCAAATGCAATTATTAGATTCCTAATAATTAGACATAATCAAACATTTCAATAATCAGGTTAAACTAACCGTAAAGTAAAACAAAGAGTATTAATCATATTTCAAAGCTAAAGTGCACGTTCAAAATATCAATCAAGAAAAATAAATAGTCAAATACTCAAGCAGAGTGAGAAAGAAAATAAAATAAAATAAATATACTGCGCAGTATCAAACTTGAAGTGTAGCTGCATTCTGTTCTGATCAATTTCATTTTAAACTTCACTGCCTCAGCATCAACGCAAAAGTGCCAGAACTCGCACAAAATCATTGATGCACCAAACAAGTTACCTTTTCAAAGAGAGCGGGGCGTTTTTACCCACAACCGGCTGGGACAGAATCCCAGGTACTCGCCTCCAATAATTCTGATAAAACAACGCTGCAATGAGCAACCGAGCAGAAGTTTCACATGTAAAAGCTGTACTGCTATCAGATAACAAACTCACCAAGGAATCAAATCAGTAGGTTGAAAGATTTGGATGAATTTGTGAGGAAGACGCCAGCAGCAAGCCGCAACCACAGTGGAAACAGGTGAGGAAGTTGTGCTGAAGGCGGGGCTTTAAACAAGTTAGCAGAGTTTGGGGCAACACAGGAAGTGGGCCGCAAAAATAAAAGTCCTTGACTAATTGCGGGCTACACAGTGTTTCCATTCAACAAGAAATTCAATTAAAATCACATTTGGTTACCCAAACGTCCTCACATTGTGTCTTAAATGAGTTTTTATGACGCACAGTTCCTAAAAAAAATAAAATAAAATAAAACATCACAATCTCCAAGATTTGGGGAAAATATCCTGTGGAGTGATGAACTAAAGGTGAATCATCTGTTGTGAAACTAATATTTCAGAAAAATACCAAACATAGTTTTGGTGTGATGGCCTAGTTCATGACCTCTGATGGAAGCTCACTTTGGTGACCCAGCCGGAAAACGACCCAAATCCCACCAGCAAGTCGGCGTCTGAATCGCTTTTGGGCCAAATCAAGAAAATAAAACCTCGTAAAGGGCCGGTTGTGCCAGAATGTATTGATAAAATCTCTTTACAAACTGTTAAAATATCATTGAATTCTTAAAATTAAATATTGTTGAACAACTTTTCAGTCCTTCCAGGATTTTGTGATTCTTCTTGTGATTCTTTGCAATAAAAATCAAAGTGTTTATGGTACTAATTTAGAAATATTTGCGCTATTTCAACTTATTTATGATGGTAAATGTGACTTTTTAGTACTCGCTGCATAGATCTTGAACTATAATCTGGTATCAATTAAAGCTAAAGCAGCTGTTTAGTACAAGTAAGAAAGTTTTATCTAATTTTTGAGTAAAATCTAAACTCCCAATTATAAGCGCAAAAAGTGGGCCGATTTATCAATTTTGTGTGAATTTCCACAATAATTCTCCAGAAACTGAAGGGACTGATTGAAATAATTTGACAGTAAACAGATAAAAACTGCACTGATTTTATTGGTAACATAATATTTAAGCACATTTAGTGTCTAGAGGGCCACATAAAAAGCTATTACGGGCCGGATTTGGCCCACGGGCCTCGAGTTTGACACATTAAGGGACTTCAACTAATTTGCAGTATTCAGTAAATCTTGATAGAAGCTGTTTTTAAGGTGCAGTTACTTTTTCAGCTACGGTCAGGTTGGTTTGGATCTCTTATCTGAAAACTGCATTTTGTGCTATAAAACTGTATGGATCTAAAACATTTATACGACTAAAACAAAAACAGAAGAAAGTCGTAGAGACAAATACTTTCCCAAAACGTCAATATTTTAAACTAGAGGAACAGAAAGAGTTCCAACTTTCTAATGTGATGTTTCAGTGAGTCTGGTGTAGAAAGAGCGGTTCATGGTCTGACATTTTAATGAGCCGTCTGGGTTCAAAGAGGCGCGTTCCCCAACATGGAGCGAGCTGCAGGATCTATAAGAGCAGACAGAAGCCTGCTCGGATTTTTACTTATACCTTCCAGGATGAAAACCACTGCTGGACAAAATGTTCACAAAGGAAAATCTCGCATTCGGTGCACAAATATCCAGGAAACATTCTGGAAACAGACGATAGAAGTGGAAGAAATGCAGCCTGTCATTTTTGTTGTGAACGCAAAGCTTCAGTTTGCAACTTTTGAAAAAGGTAAAACTGTTTATGAGACACATAATCTGTAAAAAGGTTGATTTCCTCCACCTCCTCCCTGAGCTGCTATTGCTCTGTGAAGAAATGCACCAAAAACAACCAATCAGAGCCAAGAGGAGGGTCTTAGCGCTGTCTATCAACCTTACATACATGCTGCTAAATGTGTTAATGGTGGAGAAACAAATCGTTACAAGAAAACTGTTTATCATCGGTGGCTACACGTCACAGGCTACGCTAGCTGTAGCGTCAGGATGGGGTTGAGCAGCACCTAATCAGATTGTGATTGACAGCACTGAGACCCGCCTCCTGGCTCTGATTGGTTGTTTCTAGTTAGCGCTGAGCTTGATTTCCCCCCACCTCAGATTATCTGTTTCATAACATGCTGTCATGGTGACAGTTTCAACAAATGTGTACAAAAAAAATACACATTTTTGTTTTTATAAGAGTTGCATACTTTAACAGCTTAAGGTAAAAAAAAAAAAATACTGCATCTACAATCAATGTTAACTGCTGTTATCAGAACAGAGTTGTTGGCAAAAGGTTTTTGCATGGGATAAATCCTTGGTTTTGCTCTAATGTTTGCAGAACTGCACAGTAAAATCACTTTCAGTCAGGCCGTTGTGATCTTACATGGAAACCTCCCATGACTTTCCTGGAATGTGAGATGAACTCGTAAGGCTTGACTGCATTTTTTAAAAGGACTGACAAGATTAAAAACATGCAAAAAAAGCTAATTATTGTGTCGCTGCTCCTTTATTATCCTTTAAACCGAGCAGAAGGCATGTGGAAAATGTTCACGCGATGAGGAAAGAACACAACCTGCGACGTAGCTTGATAGTTTTTCCACAAGTCGACAAAATCTCATCCAAGGAAAACCAAAAGCGCTTGATTTCCGCTGAGACCTTGTTTTTGTCAAGAACATCTCATTTTTTAATTCTTGCATGTTTGGCCTCGCTGGTCACATGAAACAACAGATATTCTGTCGGGACTCGGAGGTAATTGACTTCGCCCAGTCTCCACCTGACTTTAATTAACAGCTCGGCGCGTTCAGCTGCAGACCTGCTGTATACAGGAGTCCTGACGGAGAGTTGGGGTATTAATTAACTCTAAGTACATCTCAGAACAAATCAAAGTAAGTCATTTCCTCCCTGTGTTTAACGGGGATTGTACAACACCTCCTGCAGATGCAATTAATGGAACGAGCAGCGAAAAGACGCAGGGTCCTTATTGGGGGAATGCTGACGACATGGGAGGCTGTGAAGATTTTATTTGGTGTTAACATTTTTTTTTTTATTTCTACTTCTTGCCAAGATTTTATAAATAGATAAACTTTGTTTCAAGACGCCTCCTTCTTTTCAGTAGTCATCAACTCCCTCCACATGATTTGTTTTTGCTATTTGGTTCCAATTATTTACAGAAGTGAATTTGAGCCAGCATGTTGGGGTTTGATTAGGGCTCTGTCCAAACTAACGAGGATAATTTCCGCTGTGTTGAACCCCCATATACATACAAGCTGAGTGTTTGGTGAAAATAAGCCAGATTTTAAAAGAAACATCATGCTTTTTAGTGAGCTCATGCAGACTGAACAACCAAAGATTATTGAACTAATTAGTTAGAGGCCCAGTGTGTTACCACAAGTGCTTACTGAAACGATTTAGCTGTTTTCTGACTTGTTTTCTGTTACACCTCCAAAGTAAATTGAAGAATGCAGAAGAGAAGGATGAAAACATAAAAAAATAATTCTGATTTTCCTCTCAAAATTATGACTTCAATTAAAATTTTTGGGGTTCTGATATTTCTCAACCTTAAGAATTCAGACTTTTTGTGAAAAACTCAGAAGTAGTGATTCTTTTTTTTCTTCAGTGGCTCTAATCTTCTTCCGTCGAGGACGTCGGATGTCCGGAGGAAAATTGTAAAAACAATCAAAAATAACCTGGAGCTACAATTATTTGTGCAGAATCCTCCGCTGTGCTCAGGATCTTCTATTTGTTTGGTTTTCAAACAAAAAGAATGTCAACCGTATCCCCAGAACGTTTTAATTAACTCCCCTAAAACTTTTTCAGTAGAATGCAGCATCATCAATACTGCAATCCATAATTCAGATCTAAAGGTAAAGGTTTCAAGCGTTAATTTTGGCTAATTGTGAAGTTTATGGCCCCAAAAGTCCTCAGAAAATTACAAATATTACATGCAACCAAGTTTCCCTGAATGTCAGATTATCTCTTGAGGCTCCATATTTCATCTAAGAAAGCAGATGTTGGTATTTTTTGCAGTGACAATAGTTGCTGGAAAAATAAATCGGCTTGTCATAAAGGTTGTGAGCAGAGGAGTTGAGGTGTTCTAACATCTGGCAGATGGCTGTCCCGACTTTGGATCTGATGAAAGTGATAGTTATCAACGACTGTTGAAACATCATTTTGGACTTCGAGCATCTTAATTGTGAGCTTGACTTCTGGAGTCACAGACTAGGTCAGCTGTTTTAGGATGTCATCCCACTGATCAGGAAGCCCCTTGTTCAGAGAGTCCTGCCCGCTTTTAATCACTTCAATTGAAAAAATGTTCCCCGATTTCAAAACTTTGGCTGAAGTGCTGCTCGTAATTCCAGTTTCCAGTGTGGCAGCAAAGCGCGGATTCAACCTGTCCGCGGTAAAAGTCCAAAACCGTAAGACAACAGGCTCTGCAGGAATCCCACTGGAGACGATTGATTTAGCATTTCAGGAGAAAGTGAGACTGTGTGTTCAGGCCACAGCATGTGAATCCTTTGTAATTACTGTGGAATAGTTTACATTTTGTTGCATAAATGTGCTTATGCACCATTCAGCTTGTTTGGGGTTGATTTGTTAAAATGAATAGAAATCAAATACTGTAGAGTATTATTATCATTTTGAAAACTGAGAGGTATAAACAGAATTATCTTAAAATCCTGTTAGTCAAAATGGTTGACAACAAAATAGTCTAGAGTGACTTCTGGTTTTATGTATTATTATGTTGTGGAACTAGAACTTTTTAATCGATATTAAAGAGTTATTGACTTAAACAAGCTCATATATCTTGCTGAAAAGCCAGTTTTGTCTTATTTCAAGCGTACTAGAAACCAGAGCAAAACCACTTGGAAAGATTTTGTGTATTTTACAGTGACTGTATTGAGCAGCTTTAACTGTAAGACGTGATCATCTGGATAAACAGAAAGAGAAACAGAAATGATCTAAGGTATTGATGATTTTTTTCAGAGTGCATTCACATCAGCCCTGTTTGGTTCACTTCAATTGGACTGAAGTGTTTTTGCCCAGAGATTGTGGTTCATTTGGGGAGGTGTGAATGTGTAATTGCGTATCCAAAACTACAAACCCGAGGCCACAGTTTGGTTGAAGTGAATTCTGGTGCATTTCAAGTGCATTATGTGAATGCTCCAAAAACAGGAAGTGGACTTTAGAGCAGGGCATTCTGGGTAAATGCAACCAAAACAAATGTGCATGTTTAGCGTTGTTGGAATAATTGGATTGCTATGACTTGCTAAAGACATAAGAGAAATCCTACAACCGCTAAAATCTGATGTCGTTCCATTTGTGTTTACATCCCATGAAGAGGGAAGTTTCTTCCTGCTGTTTTCATCTGTGGTTCTTGGTGCAGCGCCACCACAGGTGAGGAGGGGAACAGAGTTTTCAAATATTTTGGCTCGTTCAACACAGTCCATTGTGAAAGCTGAAAATATAACAATCGGGTGTGAAAACACATTTAGATGTAATTCTGTAGTTGCAGTGTGCTTCGCCAGCAGTGGGGCCCCCAGAGGAAGTTGTGCTTTGGACCTCCAACAACCTTGGTTCGCCCCTGGACGTCTTAAATATTCTCTAGACTAAAAGCATAAACACGTACATTAGTTTTTTTTTTTTTCACTCCCCTCTGCTCATTTGCGAGCCATGCCTGCGCGCGCGCGCGCGCAACGTGCGGAGGCGCCGGCGCGTGCACGCGAGCGTGGAACATCGAATGTCTCGCGCGGAGTCCCGCATGAAGCGTTTAAAGCGGAGATGCGCGGCTTCTCTCTGCCTCTCTTTCTCCTCCTTTTTCTCCGCTGACTACTGAATCTTTCCTGCCTCCTCCTTCTCTTTTTTTTTTTTTTTCTTGCTCTCCCTCTTTCCTTCTTGTCATTTCGCACCTTGACTCGCTGCCCGGCTGCCCGCAGGCTCCGTGAATAGACTGTTTTCTTCTTGAACCTTTCTCTGCCGGTATTTTTTTTTTTCCCTCTCCTCTTGGCCGAGAGGGGAACAACAGTTTGTCCCCCCCCCACCCCCGGAAGGGAACCATGACCACGGCGAAGGAAGGCAATGCGCCGTCGAAAGCGGCTCAACAGCAGGACCAGGTAGAGAGAGAAGCTCATTTATTGTCCCCCCGCACATTAACCTGCGCAGGTTTTTTTTATGAGTTCCCCCAGCACTGTTGGTAGGATTTATGTGTTACTCTTTATGGTCGTTAATTGTAAAATTACCCTGCTTGTAATATGCATTTACAGTTGGAGGCAATTTGGAATTGCTGTCTGCGGAGTTGTGCATCACGACTGGATAATTTCCACACTTTCCTATAAAAATGGTTATTTTGTCATTATTATTTTTTTTTTTTACCATGCATTGACGCTTTTTCAGCGACTAAAGTATTTCCATCACCTCTCAGCTGAACACGCAAACGATCCCAATCAAGCCAACTTTAATCAGGCTTGCAAAACTGCCACTGACGATAATGCAGCACATTTTAATTACATCCTAAATATGCTTTTCCTTCAATAGAACTCAATTAACCCGAGTTTCCCTCGCAGCCTTTTTAACACTGTTGCACGTCTGTGTGATGCGCTGTGGTTCTGTTCTGCTTTCCTCTCATTCCTCATCAGCCTGTCTCTATGGAGCATCTGTTAATGTCCTCTCCACAGGGAAACCTGAGCCTGCAAAACTTAGCCAAATCACACAGGAAATTCGCTGTTTCCTCGTCATGATCTAGAAAAAAAGAGTTGTGCTTCAAGGTAGAATATCTGAAAAATAACACAAGTTTTTGCCAGATGCTAACTTATCTTAAATATTTGCATGCGAAATGAGCCAAAAAGTCAAATTTGTGCATTCTAATGCATTGCCATGCTTCTCTACTGATGCATATTCACATAAATCTGTAGGTCATCATGCAGAAATAATGCTTCCAAATTCTGCTCAGCTCTACTGTCATCTGTCAGCTTTGGATGAAATCTGTCACCTGCTTCTCTAACTGTGCAGAACATGTCTAGGAATGACAGAAAAGGTGACAGGGACATTTGGTTTTTTTTTATTTATTTATTTGCATTTTTTCTGCTGCCATGTGGGCAGCCCTCCTCTGCTTAGCTGTAGCAGCAAACTGTCAGTCACACCCTCCGAGGCGCTCAGAGATCCAACGATCTATTCTTGTGTATGCAGCGCACGCCGTCGAGACTTTGCAGATCTGGGCGATAGGCTGGGAAGTGGCGAATTTCAAACTTCGTTATTTGTCAGAGTTAAACCAGAACTGCTGGTTTCAATCTCTTTTTGCTTACAAAGGCACCAGTTTCATCCTAAGCTTAATTTTCAACAAAAAGGAAAAAAATTAAGATAAGATACGCCAGAAAAAGAAGAAAGATTCCCTCTTGGTTTCCTTTCTTTTCATCAAGCATTCCCATTTTTGTTTAACTCTAAACTATTTAGGCGATCAAGACAAAATTTCTTGATTTGATAGCATTTTGATATGGCTCACCACTCAGGGGGGCAAAAACTGTGGAGCGGCATGTCCACTTGATTTAAGAAAAATAGATATGTCAGGTGTTGACCATGTTTCCTATTGCCTGGATGTAGTGCTGAAACGATTCCTCGAGTGATTCGATCATTAAAATTCCTCGAGGAAAATCGATCTGCCTCGAAGCCTCGTTATTTTATGTTTTATTATTTAAAGCACCTTGTTCCGACTGGGTTATTTCTTGAGTTGCACAGCGCTCTCACTTCCGCCTAAGTTGTTGACAAAAGCTAACTTTTAGCGGCATAACGTCGGATTTTATTGATTGATGATAATGTCCAAGTTTTTGTCGTCTTTCGGGGACCAGTAAGCAAACTTAAAACAGGTGAGCGGATAGACTGGACACGGCGGGCGGCTGCGCATTAGATGATTAACGTAAGCGTAGCTTTACGACGAACCGGAAAATTTATTTCATATCATCCCGGTCGCAACAACTGGGTGGCGGAGCCCATCGTGGCGCCACGTAGCTGGTAGACGAGCTTCTATGTGCGACGAATGCAGGAGTCAAATCCCGTCGCTGACATGAACACAAACGCTATAAATGTCTGTGCAAGGTGAGAGTTCATCTATTAAACTGGCTGAAGGTGAAAACAAAAAGAAAAGCTGGAGTATAGACATTTTTTATAAGCGTATTTGTGAGCTTTCCTCTCTATTATTAAATTGAATATAATTTCAGATTTTTGTATAACTTTTTCTAGAAAGTGAGCTATTATTGTTACAGGTTAATTATCTAAACTACAGAAAAGTTATTGTTAGGGAATCTTACATGTAAAAATTGGACTGATGTTGATATGCGATAGTAACACTGCTGTTATGTTAGATTTACCAATGTTTTATTTTATCTTTTTTTATCCAATTACTCGATTAATCGTAAGAATAATCGATGGATTACTCGATTACTAAAATATTGGTTTACAACAGCCCTACTTGGATGCTAACTGGGCGCCATTTTCCCCCTGCTAGCGTAAGCGATGGAAGAAAATAAGCGCAGACAGCCAATTGAAGCCATATTTTGGCTTCTTTTTCTAAGAAATCTGTACTTTATCAGCTCTAGTTCAACATCTAAAACACCTGTTACCCAGATTAAATTACACCTGAACAGGAAGTTACGTTTACTGTCTTTTGGAGGTTGAAGTTTGCCTGGGGAATATGGGAAAAGGTGCAGCAATCCAGTGTAAATTCCCACTCAAAACCACAAAATAGCATTTTTAAAACAATCTTGTGATGTACCACCTTGACAAAAATTGCTTAACATGAACACAGCTACACGTACGAGCTAAAATTAATATCTACTGCTAGTTTGAACAAAAACGATATTAAGCACAAATTTTGGTTTCTATGCAGTTTGGAAAATGTGTGGAAATTTATTGGAAATGTAGGAACAAAAAAGACCGCCGTTGTCTGATAAACCTTAAATCAGGCCTAGAAAACTGTGAAATGTTAAAGCAATAAATAGGAAGCCAGATCCTACATTTATTACCAATCAGTTGTTATTAAAAAGGTAAAATAATAAATGTTCTTTTGGCTAATAGTGAGCTTTAAGGCTAGCCGTTCCAATTTCATAACAATTATTATCTAGCATGTCTTAAAGCCAGTACAATATTTTTGTTGTTTAAAAAAATCTGATTTGCATACAGTAAATTGTCCAAAATTTTTTACATTTGAGATTAAAGACTCTTTGTTTAGTCATAAAAGAGCTTAGTCAAGCTTTATTTGTCTAATTTAATCCTCAACTGTTGCTGTGGCTTCACTGATAAATTCTCTAACGCTGTAATTTTAAATATTACGTCCTAAACCATCAGTTACAGTCCCGGCTTTTGTTTATTACCCTTTTATGTTGGCAGATATTGGAGGAAAAGCTGAAATTGCCTTTTAAAACAAGCATAAAGTGACCTTTTCCCTAATTGCTGGGGAAATTAGGAACCTGGCGGAGCTGCTGCGACATCGGCGGGTCGTTAAGAGTAATTGTTGCTTTCTGTGGATTTTTGTGTCAGCATGACCCTGCAGCAAAGTGAAAAATTGCCTTAAAGCAACCTTAAGGTTGTAGAATCCACAGACGTCCATTTGCACACATGTCGACACACCGGGATTCGAAAACATCCAGAGACCCGATGATTGCGTGAGGTCCTGTTGATACCGGCTGATTGATGGTGTGCTTTCAGGCCCTGTGGTCCAGTTAGAGGGAACACAGCGAGAGGGCAGCTCTCTGGAGATAGCAGCAGCTCTTCTGTAATCAACAGAGCTCTAACACTCATTAGTAAAACAAGGTGGAGGGTGTGGAGGTGGAGCGGTGGAGCTGAAGGGGTAGGTGATGTATCTGCAGAGGCAAGACAGTTGAGACCAATTTATTGCAGCTTTAAAGATCGCGAGACCAAAAGTTTGTGCCTCAAATGTTCCCAAACCAACAGACTTGGAATTAAAGTGTTTGTTAAGCAGTGACTTTCATAAGTTTTCAACACAGTTTCCAAAGGATTTTATTGGGATTTGGATAATAAACCAGTGCAGGGTAAGTTTGGAACGACACATAAAAAACGAAAAGGTGTGGCACCAATTTGAATTAAATTTAATTTAGTCTAGAAGTCCTTTATTTATCTAAATTGAACTTTTATCATTCAAGTATCTTCAAAGAGTCGTTGTGAGACAGACAGATCTCCAGTAGCAGTCAGTCTTGCAGTGACTTTGAAGAAGCCTCTGACTGAAGAGTATGAGTGTTATGCTAACAGCTCAATATCCAAATTCAATTCCACAGTAACATGTTCTGGATGACACCAGTTGTCTAAAAGCACTGCTAATCCACCTCATTTGCTTTTGTTACTCATTGAGTAATCTGGTTGTATGATTCGAAAGGCGGGCAGGAGGAAGTTGGAGTAGGAGATTTGATCCGTACCCATTATGATGGATAGAAGAAATGGTTTGAACTTCTTTCCTCCAACTCCTCTGGGATTTGGTGTCATAGTTTAGCTGTTACTATTTGAAAACCGGACATTGTTTTCACATTTAAGCAACATAGCAACTCCAAAAGTCAAAAAAGAGCAAAAAACCCCTCCAGCTGCACAACATCCAAAGCCAGAGGGAACAATTGTTCAAAAAGCAAAGCCTCAACCACAACAAAAGTCTACAAAAAGAACAAATCAGAACTAACAGAGCTACTCCAACACGTTTAGACCCATAAAACCATATTTCACAGGTCTTTAGTCTCATAAGACTAAAGGATCTTTTTTCCAAATATTCCCAACTTTGCTTGTGGCAAACTGCAGATGAGACTTGCTGTGGATTTTTGTAAACAATCACTGCATTAAAAGCAGTAAAGAAAACCAAACATTTTGCCTCTGTTTGAAACTTAGACCTTTTTGAATTGATCTAAAGCAGATAACCTAAATAAACACGTTGAGGATTGTGGTGAAACGTGAAAAGCGCTATAAATTACATCAAACAGGGTATATTCTTAATTATTTTCAACTTCAAGTCCTCTTTGGTTTAAAAGCGGCACTTAATATTCACTGCTTCAGCCAAAACACCTCTATCATTCAAGCCAATAATCTGCCTTTTCTCCATTTTTATAGCCGTTTATGTGACTGTAAAACTTTGCAATAGTGGCGAATTGTTAACCGCCTGAAGTTATAAACCTGGAGACCGTGGAGGAAGAGCTGAAACGTACAATCTGTCTGGTAGAAGTAGAGTTGTGTAGCATTTCACACCAGCAGAAGAGTAAAGGACTTTGGGAGTGTTTGCAGCCAAACCCTCACATCGTGCCACGACGGCAGCTTGAGTAACAGCTGAGGGGAGCAGCCTGTGGGTGTTGCTGAATTAAATGGTCATCTCGGGGGCCAGAGGAAGAGAGCAATGATCGACAGAGCCACAGCCGGACTTGGACGCAACAACACTCAGCCTTTTTTAGGTTTCATTGCTGCCATGAGATATGTCCTTTGTTATATCTTATTGCTCTTGCGGCACTTTACTGAGCTCTCAGCTGTCAGGTATTAAGAACTCGCTTTTTTTATACACTCATTCCAACCCGTAGCTTTCTTGGCAATGGCCGACAATGTAAATAAGTTCTGAATACAGTTCAGAATGAGGAAGTGTGAGGTGAGCAAAACGAGTCGCAATGTCACTGCAAAAACACAAAATCCTGCCAAGTATTTTAGTTGAGTTTCTTCTGCAAATATATTGAAATAAGACAAAACTAATTTACAGGTAACTGGAACGCCGCATGAAAACCTAAAAGGTGTGGCACCAATTTGAATTCAGTTTAATTTAGACCGGAAGTCCTTTATTTATCCCAGAGCGAAACTAAATGCTGTCATAACTCAACATTTAGTTTTTTGGCTTCAATTATAACAAGACATTTTTCAGATGCTATATGGAAAATAATCTGATTAACCCCAAGCAATCCAACAATCCAAACAACCCAGTGTTTCCCCCAGTGGATTATAAGCCTGGCGGGCCACCAGGCTTTGCTTGTGCCCCCATTAGGTTAAGTATTGTTTATTTTAATTCGTTTTAATATTTTCCATTTTTTAAGACTTTATAGTTGGTGTGCAGGTATTAATCTTCCAATAACACATCATTATCAAGTGATATTTTCAAATTTCCTGTGAACTTTTAACATTTTTTAACTCAGAAAAATGGCGGTCATTCAGCGGCCTACCACCGGGTTTAGAAAGTTTTCTGGAGGAAACCCTGCAACCATGTTAAAAGATGCATTCTGTGGTTTGGAAAAGATGTTTAAAGTGGGTCAAATTATTGGCATCAAGCGGAGAAAACATCTAAGAGGATTACAGAAACCAGTTAAATTGAGAAATTTATTAAAAACTGGAAGCAAAATGGGGAACGATCGTTTTATTTTTTAGGAAGAAATGTCGATTAAAAAATCCCGCCAGGCTACTTTTTCTAAAAATCTTGCTAAAACCTCCCTTTTATTCCAAATATTAAAATGTACTTTTGTCCGATAATGATTAGACTATGTTGAACTGAAATTAAATTGGCTCAAGCCAAAAAACGTCACTAAGTGAATATACAGGTTTTTTGGTAAACAAATTTTGTCTGATTTCCACAGAACTGAAAACTGTTGAATTCAAGGTTTTCATGTGTTAAATGAAATTGACATAATTCAGATTTTTCAGGATTTGAAAAAGGAGAAATCGGCCAACTGATTGGTGGATAACCAACAAGTATCTGATTTTATTCCTCCAAAGATGATAAGCTGCATAGAAACTTTAACCCACACATGCAAAGACCCGGAGTTATGTTTTTAGATTGATCATCTCTGATTTACACTGTGCATGGGTACATGGTAACTGGATATTGGACTTTACTGAGCTAATTTTTTGTCCATTAGTGAAAATGTCCTGCTAAACCAGAAGTCAGGGTGACCCGGTAGAGAACGAGGTGGCCACACACGGAGAGATGTCCTCTGTAGATTAGATTGTTGTGAAAGATTTTCCATCCGAACTCCCCGTAGCGACGGTTCGTGGCGAAATAAAAAAGCATCCAAGAAAGTTTTTGTATCTTACAGTAGTTTGAGTTTCTTGTGAAGGGCCAAATTAAGACAAAAGTCACCTCAGGGCACATTAAGTTGAAAGTAAACAAACCAATTAAAGTCCAATCAGAAAAGTCTTATTCCCACCAATTAAAATGCAGTTACACATTTAACTATAATTGAGTCAACTTAAATAAATGAAGCCCAATTTTCTCAAATTACAATTAAACCCAAGAAAAACTACAGTCAGGACATTAATATTTATATAAAACCAGATCATTAACAGTTGTCTGAGCAGTGCAGGAAGAAAAGTCCTGCAGAAACGGATTAAAGGAGGTTTATCTAACCGTTCCAGTCAATTGGAGTGATAAAGGAGCAGATGGAGGCGTAAAGTAACACAAAGACTTGGAACACCTGTGGAGAAAAACGCAAAATGAACCTGCTGGATGGAAAACCTTGTGCATCAGCAGGGTGACCTCTAACCACAGTTAAGCGTACAGTATCTGCAGTTAAAACAGTATTTCATTGGGTTTTGTATATTGAAATGACTTAATACACACAGGAAGTTGAAGCAAACACTTGACAAGCTGCAGTAAGTTGGAAGAATGTCAGGCCAGAGTTACTACAATGCCCCAAAGCAGATAAAAACACTGTGGTGACTCGGAGTGCCTGTCCTGATGCAGGGATTTATGCAAAAAAAAATTATCCAAGGTTTTAATTTTGCATTTAAAAGCCTAGAGGGCATACAAAACCTTATTTGTAAGCTCTGTTCTTGCCTCCATAACCTGATTCACTTCATTTAACTCAGAAAATCCCATTCAAGAACTTCTCGATTGACAGATGACACAGCATTGCTTCCTAAGCGTCACTTTTTACGACTCAACATATGTCTGTCAAAGTCGTGTGCAACCAGAAACCTGCAACGGACTGTTGCATGCACGCTATGATGGGTAGATAGCTGGTCTTTGTAGAAACACAAATGCTCTGGAAGCTGTTTCCAGTGAAGGGAGATGCTAATCTCTTTTCACAGTGTGCCTGTGTGACCATGTTTACAGGGCAAAGAGGCACATCACAGTTTCATGTTATTAGAAAAGACTTGCAATGTTAGATATTATTGGTAAATATTGCGATGACTATCAGCTGCCTATTTTCTCCTCTGTCGCTTTTAGCTTCTTTGGTAAAGTCATTTTTGTCCGGAGTTAATATCTGCTGTCCAACTAAATATTTCATTTGCTTGAAAATGAAGGATAATGGCATTACAAATGCATTAAACAATTATTTCACTCCAGTCCTTTGCAATGTGGACAGCAGGACTGGAGAACAAATCAACAATGAAAAATACTGCGATATACATGCGAACAATATCAAAAGATAGCATATTAAATATGTAGGATATTCACTGAACTCAGATCCAGAACCGTACGGCATTCTGGGAGATGTAGGCAGAAGAAAGGCTTTCGTCGCTCAACTTCTCACAGCTAGCTAAGCTAGGTTGGTGGTGGAATCAACTAACTCACTCACTCTTTGGTTACCTAGCAACACACTCACTCTTTGGTTACCTAGCAACACACTCACTCTTTGGTTTCCTAGCAACTCACTCACTCTTTGGTTACCTAGTAACAACTTGTTGAGTAACATTGAAAATGAAAAACAATGCCGTGGAGTGAAAACTGTGGATTAAACAGGAAAGATCAAGTCACAAATTTGGCATTTCAGATATTTAAAACAAATCAGTAATTACTGATATCCACTGATATGAAACGCTTATGTCGTGATAAGCTTTTCAGCCATGTTGTCTTGTCATTGATATTGTGATACCGATATTGTGTAGGTCCGCAAATACAATAGTGCTTGGAATTTATTTGCGATGAAGAAAAAGTTCAAAATATTTAGAGCTAGAACTAGTACAGGTGGTTCTGAGCGTGCCAGTGGACCAACTGCTCCACCTCATGTCTGCATACCGACCCATCGCTGGACCGGACCAATGACGGTGTCATCTGCACACTTCAGGTGTTTCGTAGTTTGGGCGTAGGCGTCTGTGTACAGGGAAGAGTAGTAGGGTGAGAACAAACCCCTGGGGGACGCCGGTGCTGATTGCTGCTGTTCAGGAGACGACGCCGGTCAGTCAAGGAAGCTGGTGGAGGTAAAACTTGAGTTGAAGTCTAGTCGCAAAGTTCAGGTTTGAACAGATTTATTCTAGATCGTTTTGAATAGTTGCATAACCCTTACCAGATTGATGGGCAGCAACAGCTGCTTCTCTAAGGTCAATCCTGATCTCTTTCCACCTTTTGTGTTTTAACACAAAGCACCTGTATGCTTCAAAAACTTCTGCCTTCTCAGACTTGGTCCGAATTGCTGATGATTGGATAATCAGGTGAATCTGATTAGCCGCACCGTGCTGCTCCCCTTCCGGCTTTAATCATGTGGAAGCAGCGAATGTGTACTCAGTTTTCCCATGACTGTATATTTGAGATTCTGCTAAACCTCTCACTGAATATTCCCAGCTAATCTTCAATCTGTGCTTTGTTTGCCTTTCAAGCTCAGGCTGATTCACTCGAGCACATCTCTCTGATGAAATACACAGAATTCATTTGAAACCGCACATCTGATTGGCCACATCAGACTGATTGTGTTTCGTTTTTATTACATCAGTCAGCGAAGGGAAGGAGGGGTGGACAAAACAGATTAGCACAACTATTCGCTTTGGAAATCTCAATAGATAATGCACCAATTGCTCGTGTTTGGTGAGCGCCCTTGACTGATAAGAGGGGATGGAAGATGGATTTAGAGGAGGATTGGATGCCCCTAATGTTTGTGCCGTAGTTCATGCTGAGGGCAATTATGAACAATTGAGCCGTGATGTTGGGGCCTGAAGTGGAGATTAGAGGCGAGATTGCCAGACGGCCACCTCGGCGATCCATCATGATTGTTGTCAGGATTGAAATGTTCTTTGCCGAGACGGCTTATGAGACGCGAGGTGTGCCTTAATTTTCCAATAAATATTCAGCGTTCGCCAAAACGGTCGAACTAAATGTCACGACAATCCTCTACCTCGTTAATAGTCGATGTTGCGGTCAGGTGGGCTGTGTA
Source organism: Girardinus metallicus (assembly GCA_903067095.1). Classification (NCBI taxonomy): domain Eukaryota; kingdom Metazoa; phylum Chordata; class Actinopteri; order Cyprinodontiformes; family Poeciliidae; genus Girardinus; species Girardinus metallicus. The sequence continues at coordinate 19,935 of CAEGAE010019837.1, read as the reverse complement.
TGTTGGACGTTTTCTGGAAAGAGAGTTCCCGAATATGTGTAAAAGTATCTTGTTAAGGAAAAGGTCAGCAGTGTTGTCAGGCTGTGGCTTCAGTGCAGAACATGCATGTGTTTTCCACCGAATACTGGAACTATCAATACTGAGCAATGGATTTTCAACTTATAAATCCTAAGAGTTTATTTTTAGGAGATACAAAACAATAAGAAACGTAAATATATTTAATTTAAATTTGTTGTAATCAACCACCACAGTAGTGAATGATTGTAAATTGGAATGAAAATAACACTTTTTTTTTTTTATTTAAGCAAAAAAGCAAATCTTTACAATGGAGTATTAGGGCCATACCAAGAAAAAATACAGTAAAATTACGAGAACGAAGTCGTAATATTACGAGAATTAAAAGTAAATGTTTTCGATGGAGTATCAGGGCCATACTGCGAAAAAATTAAATTATGAGAACAATCATAATATTACGGGAATGAAATCAAAATATTACAAGAATAACATCATAATAATACAAAAATGAAGTTGTAATAAAATTAATTTATTATCGTGATACTACAACTTTATTCTTAGACTTTTTTCTTGTACTTTTACAACTTTATTCTCATAATACTACGACTCTATTCTTGTAATTTTATTCTTTATTTCTTGAGGTAGGTATGCACTGGTATTAGACTTTCTAGCTACATGTAGTCGATTGAACATTATAAGATTTTTAAAGCTTTGAATACAAAAGTAAATGGATAATTTCCTGAAATCAACCTTTAATTTTTATTTAAGTAACTGTACCTTTTGTATTCAGTCAACTAATGTTTATTTTACAGCGGTAAATAAGATTCAGTTTGTAGCTGATCAAATTAATCATCTTCAGACTGTTGTGTAATATTCACGTGCATTAGATATACCAGACGTTGGCGAGTGTGTGTGCGTGGAGAAACGTTTGTATTCTCGTCTACTTTTGCTTGTTTATCTGTTCCTCGCCTGAGTCCGTGAGCTTGTGTTTTCTGGCCTTATCGACCGGCTGTAATTAGGGGCCCAGAGCTGCGGAGCAAGGAGGCGATCAGGAGCCGCCATGTTCCGCCGAGCCTCTAATTGATACGCCGGGCATATCCAGGTCTTGCTGTCTGCCACCCCGCACCACCCGCCACCTCCCAGCCCGCCTCGGGCCCCTCTTGTTGTCCGTGCGCCACCTCCACGTCTGCGACAAACGTTCAAAAGAGCGAGTGCTAGTCACAAACGATAAGCAGGTAATTGCCAGTGGGCCGGGATGCAAATTAGGCGAAGCTTGTGCTCCGGCTTCATTGGTCACGCTGCCAGGGGTTATTTGTGGCGCTGTTGGAGGAGTTATGATGGCTTAAAGTGATGCACACTTTTGCAACAAGCTGGGACTGTCATTAAATTTGTCGTCTTCAAGCTCCGATTGCAAATTTGAAATACTTTTCTCTCGCTTTATCACTGATCCTCATTTGCGGAGTTATTATAGGAAAACTGCAGAACAGGAAATTCGTCCTTTGTTTTCTGATTTCTCCTAATTGCTTCATGAAGCGGCACACAGAGCCACTCGATATCCTGCAGTGGCCTGAAGGCTGTGACCAGAACTTGGCATCCGCGCCAGGGCACAAATCTGGAGGAATGAGCTTTCTTTTCAGAGTCCTCCAACCCGTGTTCCTGCTGACATTTAACGCTTCAAACCTTTGGTGTTATTGTTATGGCTGCAGTGAGTCTCCTGTGAGGAATACTGATATCCTTTCAAATTGACCAGCTCGAGAGCTTTAATGTGACAGCCCATCACATTATGGTGAAAGGAGCGTGAAAGTGAGGGAGGGGTCGCGACTTGATGCAGTATTATCTTTGGCGAGTTGAGAAACGTGCATCTGTGTGATCTGACAGTCGCGCTGTCCGCTTGCCTCCCCTGAGTGCCGATCAGCTGGCGCGCATCCCGCGCCGCTGCCTCCTCATGCTTTCAAACATGGTCTGAGGCGACGATGTCACCCCCCCGCTGATTTCCCATGGTCAAAATATTGGCAGCTATTGCGTGTCTCCTCAGCGGTGCTTAGTGTCCGTGCATGAAAGACCGACTTTCATCATGACATTTGCTGGGCCCGCTCCAAAAGCCCAGCGGTCGCCTGGTTTCTATGGCGATGCGTCTGGAAAAGGTTTTTGCAAAAAGAAAACACAGATTTGAATAAGAGTTTAGGCATGAGATGTCTGAAATCCTTGTGCAAGAATATCGGTTTTATGGTTTAATTTAAAAAAAAAAAAGAAGCGCCATAGTTTATAGTTTCAGTCATTTCATTTTAAAACAGAATTCAAGTTAGAATATTGAAGTAATTTGAGGATAACCTTTGCTCATGGGTGGGCATTTACTTTATCGTTATCATAAAAAATTTCTTATGAAGAAAATTTGGATTTATAAATGATATTTTCAAAAACATTTGGACCGTTCTCTCCACTGTCGGTTTTATGAGTGTCAATAAATTCCAAATGATTGAAATTATTATTGATAAAAAAATCACTTTTTTATGTGAGTGGTGTTTTTAAGAAAGACTACTTCAAATTAGGAATGTCTTTTAAGACAAGTACTAGTGTTTGTGGAGCTTTGATGGCAACATGCAGACACAGGCATAGAGCGAACTACACAAGACTGCAAAAGGTTGTAAATACTGACTGTCACTCTAATAGCTAACAGAATAAATGCCAAATAGATAAATAGATAGATGGATAGATAGATGGGTGTGTGCAGAGATTTATTTAAGTAAAACATGATTACTTTCCCTGTGAGCTGGAAGCTAGCATTGCTAGCTTAGAGCGTTGAACCTCTAAGCTTCAACGCTCTAAGCTAGCAATGCTAATTCAAGCTTGTAACTATTAGGCAGCAACGTGCTTACAATTGTTTTATTTTTGTTTTCTTTTTTAACACTGCGTTATATTAAGACGCTGTCATGAGTGTTTTGTAAGTGTCCTTTCTTACCTTTGATTTTTTTGAGCATAAAGTTTCTGTTAAGCTAATCTACTGGATTCATTAGCTACAAAAACGGAGAACAAACCAAACGGCCTCATTAACTTTCTGCTTGCAATCTTTGCATGTATAATCAGAATAACTGTTAACAATACAATAAATTATATTGTGTTGGTAATACAAACCTACTTCAGGTAGTAAGCTGTGTTTATTTTAACAACAGACGTGCTAGCTACTGCACATTATTATTAAAGTGTGATTCTAATAACATAATTTTAGTCAAGTGCTGGTAAATCTTGTCATGTTCAAGCCAAAAGCAACCAGTGTTTGCGGCAGGATTAATCATGATAACTCCAAATTCCCATCATGAGAATTTTTTCATGCCCACCTCTAGTCTGTGCCACATATTAAAAAGGCTTTTCGAATAGATCCATCCCGTGCAATTAAGCTCAGTGATACATAATTACAAAATGAGTGTTTTGTGCGCTCTATCGTTTCTTTATTTATTACACAGGGCTGTTTTCTTTGCAGAAAAATGTAGGTCCTGTAATCACTCTAATAAGATTTGGCATGCGGTTTTATTGCATAGCCAGACTGACTTCCTCTATTATTTTCAGTGGCGTTAAGCCAATGTGATTAAAAGTCCGCACAGCTTCTAGTTTTACATGCTGGAATAGATTTTGTTTGCCTTGTGGACATGTTTGTTTGCTCTGAGTTGCAATATATTCTATGCCAACTTATTTCAGAAGGACTAAAGAGAGAAAGTTCTGAATTGTTTCATTAACTTTTTGACGCTTTAGATTTTAAAACTTCTACTCAACAAACTGAATGTATGTTTCTAAGTTTGTGATGTAGGTGTGAGACCTGGAAACCAGCAAAACAAGACAGGGACAGGAACAAAGATAAGGACGTTCTGGTAGACTTCAGTTAGCTGATTTTAATGTTTCTTGGCAGACTGGATGATTAATCCCATCTGACAGGGTTTGGAAAGCAACAGAACATTTAAAAACAAACTGTCAAATCTCCCAAACATGGTTTCACATTGAATTTAAATTCCTCCAAACTTTGGTTTGTTCTTTTTCCAACACTTCCCATTTGTTTTTTCCCTGAGATAAGGATTGGGAAATGAGGGTAGCTCAAAAATGTCAGCTGAATAAATGGATATAACATAATTTTTTACTTTATTTATTTGAACAAACAAAGTATCACTGAAATGCTTAGACATGTAAGCTTCTTATGACATGAATGACTAAAGTTTAGGTTTTCCTCTCAGTCCATAGACTAATACTATGTAATCCTCAGACATCTTACTGGAATATTACAAACATCTCTGGTTTTTATATTTTGATGCGCTTGCAATATAATGACAATTAATTTGTTTATTTTTGTTGTTAGCGGTGTAGTTGGTATTTTACTAAATTATCATATTCTGGCTGCCAAAATTAGAATCAAGTTGATGTGTATAAATGAGGACTTTGACATGAGTGACGCAAACTCCAAGAAGAAAAACAGGGAATGGCTGTAAATACAGAAAAAAAAAATTAAATCAAAGCAAAACAAATACAAACTGAAAATGCAGCAATCACAGATAAATGTTGCAACTACAGAACTGAAGTACTCCACGCCACCAGGGGGCGCCAACCACCAAATCATATGAGACCAGATTGTCAGAACATGTCCAGAAGAAAAGTTGTTTTGCAATTCATATCTTTTTCAAACAGTCTTTTAGAACAGCAGCAAATTTTACTATGTAATTTTCAGCTATTTTACTAAAATATCACAAAAATCTCAAGTCTTTATTATTTGGTATATATACACTTGTAATATAATGACAAATAATTGATGTTTTGTTTGTTTTTTACTATACATCTCTGTAAAAAATGAACTGAACCCCATTGAAAACCTCCGGGTTTTGATTTCTGAACTCTGTCTGAGTTAAAACATTAGTGCTGTTGTTTCTAAATGAATATAAACTTGTTTTATTTGCATTATTTGAGGTCTGGAAGCACTGCTTCTTTTTGTTATTTTGACCATTTCTCATTTCCTGCAAATAATTACCTTTTTTGCTTGAAATTTCAGAGACATGTTGTCAGTAGCTCATATAATAAAAGAACAATGTTCATTTTACTCAAACATGCACCGAGAAACTGGTCATCTTAAGAGGTCTCTTAATTTTTTCCGGATCTGTATTATGTGGAAGTGACCTGGATCATATTTTGGCTGCCGATATTAAAATCATCTAATATCGGCAGCTGATATTAGAAGTTTATGTTCATAAATGAGGAATTTGATTTTAAGTGATTACAGTTTTCAGCATAGCCTGAGTTTTCCTCCTGATTTTTACATTGCTTTGTAAATCTTGGAATATTATATTTGGGGTTTCGGTAAAACTTTTCAGCTCTGATGATATTCCTGTATGCTAAATCATCACAACATGTGAGCAAAGAGCTTTACTGTTATATTAAATAAGTTGTATTTAAGGTGTGCTTTTGCAAGAGAGCAATGGGCTTCTGTAAACGAAAAGAGTCTTGCAGCTTGTCTGATGCATTTTTGCCAGCAGGGGTCAAAATAAAATGATGAAAATCGATTTCATCACGCTGAGAACCTTTATTCAGATCTCTGCTTTGTGGAAACAGAGTGCATTAGAAAACATTAGCGCATTAAGACCACTGAACGCAGCTTCACCCATATGTTAGCGTGACGCTCAAAGGGGCCTCCCCAGCAATTTTTAATAGCAGCTTAAACCTCCGCATCTTTTATTCATGTTTGTGATGGTCCTGTTGTGTGAGAATGTGTGTTTGCTTGCTTGGAGTCGGACCAGAGATGGATCTGTGCTAGTTAGTGTAAGGAATGGCTCTCTATAGCCGCGCTGCGAAGAAAAAAAAGCCAATGGGAATGATGGTGTCACTACAAACGGCAGAAACATGAGTCATAGCTGTTTATTCCAAAACCCAGAGATACCATCCGTTTGCGGCACCAGAGGGAACGCAGAGCATACAAATCCTGCATTATAAGGACGGGAAAATATGACATTTATACCACAGTGACAAATACTCACCTCGGTGTTCATCAGTCTGTTTCCTGCGGCTCCGCTGGAATGGAAACATCAAAACTCTTCTGATCTAAACACTACAGGAACGAGTGATAGCTTCATTTCTTTAAAAAAAAAAAGCACCATGTGCACACGATTGTTTTAAGGTTAAGTGGTTATTAATTTAAAGTTTAAGCACACCTTCTCGAGGCAAATGAGGAAATGTTAAGCTAAATAAAAGCTTCATTTACGCTTCTCTGTTGTCATACAATTAAATAGGCAAACTTTAAAAATGCACAAATACGGATGGGCCGGTTTAGATGTAGTTTGGTACATACTGATGTAATTAGCAAGGAGCTGCCAATAGTAAGCTTGAACAAAAGGTGGAGAAAACTGTAAAAAAAAAAAAAAGAGCAATTTTGACAATCCGAACAGGTTTTGTGGCGTTTAAACGTCATTAATTTTAATTTATTGTGAAAACTGTAAATCAGAGTTCCTAGAAAATTTATTTTGATAAATGTCCAAAGTTGAAAAGATCTGCACCAAGTGGTGAAATGTATGAACTGCAATGCATCAAAATGACGGATGGCATTCAGATTTTTCTGTCAACAGTTTTAAAGTTAGCATGACCCCTGACTTCAGTGTAGAGTCTATAATTTCTAAAAACACTCATGCAAATGGCTGTTTTAGAAATACTATCTGCACTAATCTCTAAAATAAGACATTATAAATAGTTTCAAATGTCAACTATAATTATTTTGCCATTTTAAAACCTTGTGTAACGTCACCTCTGACCCTAATACGAACAATAAACCAGCACTTGAGCCCGGAAGGCCAGAAAATGTAACTTCTACCATTTATAAACTTACATGCACACAGGTGTGTATTTTAAATGCTATTTAGTCAATAACTAACCTGCTGGAGACGCGTTTCGCATCAGGAAACGCGGTGGAGGTTGCATCATGCAGAATGTGGAACCTTGTCACACCTGATGTCGAATTATTACGTGACGAGATGTGAAGGTAAACAGATATTTCTACCTACAAATATGCGCCAGTGTGTACTAAAGTTATCCGTCTCACTGAAAAGTTTTGGGTCTCCGCTCATAGATATTTTATTTAACAGCGTACCAGCACAGTCACCATGTCACACATCTTAGTTTCAGATTTTTCAAACTTGTTTGTGCCTTCTGGTCATTGCCAGTAATATAAATAAGAAATAGCCATGCGCAGAGAAACAAAGTTCTTTTTTTTTTATTATTTAGTTATTGAGTTTTGGTTGCATCTCCTGAGGATGAGGGGGCAGTCGCAGCCTCAGGAAGTTTCCTCAGTAAGCTCAGAGAACATGAGTCACATTTTAATGCCACAGTTGGTGAAAAAGAAGTAAAGAAAAACTGGATTCTGCTGTCATTTGCTTACTGTCGGCTGGAAAACCACAAAAATCTGATTTCCTAGAGATAAAAAAGCTACGTCAGATTTAGATCCAGGAAAATTACAATCCAAACTTTCAAAACAAAGACGAAGAACGAGGCAAAACAACCAGGAGTTTATTTCAAGCATGTCATACAGGTGTGTGCCTGAATAAACATTCCTATTATTACACTGTTTCCACAAATTGTACATTACAAACAGTAACGTAGAATGATACGCAGCGTTCTTTATTTACGGTTATTTTGTTGCCCTCTTGGATCCTGATCACCAAGATCCAAATCCAGAGAGTTTTCACTCCATTCATGTTTATATGCAGTGGTATCACAAAAACGTCTTATCATTTTTGTCTCTAAATTTAAAATAATAATGTTATATAAAAAACAAAAACTTACAATATTACATATAGATATATTTCCTTCACAGGAACATCAATAAATATCAGTAAATTTATAAAGTTACAATAAAAAGAAGTAATAATAATTTGTTTTGTATCGTAATTTTCATCGTTATCGTAAATAGTACCACAAAATATTGTAGTAAAATTCTAAGTTCATAGTTGAATATCATTCACCCCATTAAACTCTTTGTGCGTTTCTTCTTCAAAGGCATCTTCTGTTATTTCCACAAGTAAACAACCGGAGAACAGAGTCGTTTTAGTGACTGGAGTATTTAGACCAGGGGTGTCAGACTTATTTTCATTTTGGGCCATAACAATAGTCTGGATGTTCTTAAAGGGCCGGTAGTGCCAGAATATATTGATAAAACCAGTTAAACTGATAAAATATTAATAAATAGCTTTTCCTTCAGGATTTCTGATTGTTTTAATGGGGTTTTTTTTGCAATCAAAATGATAGATTTTGTGGTGCCGATTAAAAATGTTTAATATTTGCGCTAATATGTGAGTCTAAATGTGACTTTTTATTACTCACTGTATCAATTTCTTGACATCAAGTAAGGCTGAGGCAGCAGTTACTTAAAATCAATATTTTTCACCAATTTTGAGAGAAATTTGCAGTAAAATCAGAACAAAAAATATGAGATTGTGTGAATTTTGCGTATTTGAAAAACTGGAGGGACTTATTGATGTCATTTAAAGTCTACAGGGCCACATAAAAAGCTACGGTGGGCCAGATTTGGCCCCAAGGCCCCGAGTTTGACACATGAGTAGCAGATGGTAACTTCTGCATTTATTAACAAAAGTCCTGAAAACAATTGAAGTTTTAGGTCAGAGAATTGTAAAATGTTTTCTTAGCGTTTCACTAACTGGTGTTTCTGCTGTATCGATACTTTGAGATTTGATTTCAGTTCTCATTTCTTGTACTTTTTTCTTTGCGCCATTGGAAATCCAAAGACAGTGCAACCCTGACTCACTTCCTGCTCACTTCCCCGGTTCGTATTTTCCGCAGCCATCCCTGGATTCTCATTTGAAGATAAGGACTTTTGAGTCCAAGGAGTCAGAACCTCTCAATTCACCTCCACATTTCAGGGCAGGGTCACTACTTTAATACTTGATGATTCTTATTGGACAATAATAGTAGCCAAGATACCCAGCAGATGCCTGTAGAAACCTTATAATAGAGCAATTATTCTCAAACAAAAGGTCACCTCAGAAGTAACGAGAGGTCCGGAAATCAATAAAACGGCCAATTATGACCAAAGCCCAGTGCCTACATTTGGTTTCCGGCAGCATGCCACTCCTAAGGCTGTGAGGCGAAAAGTTAAGTTTTATTTTAGAAGTCTTTGTTTACTATATTTAAAAATTAATAGCTCTTCTTGGTAGATGGCTGTTGTTTACTGTAGCTCGGCTTGTGTCCCTTGAAGGATGTTTTAAAAATTCTAAGTACGGAAAGGCTTAAAGAATAATTTTTCTCGCCAGTTTCACTTGAGCTGTGTGGGTTTGTGAGAGCAGCCTAACCATGAAACAAGGTGGATTGTCCTCAAAAGATGCAGCTCCCTGGTTGGATGAAAACAGCACTGTGTTTGAGATTCTGGAGCTGTGAGAAGTAATGGATTGCATTCTTCATTCTGGGCCCCACATTGATTTTGAGATCAGACTGGATGAACAGGCTATTAGAGTTCAGAGCAAGGCTTTTCATTCAAGATTATAATCAAGTTAAATTTGTACTGGGCAAAGAGAAGAGGCTGTATTCCACTTATTCCCAGGATTTACCACATGGGTCCTTGGTCATTAAAATTGCAGGCAAGGTCCAAACTTTATTGTGAGTTAAAATCTGGTTCTCACTTAAAATTCAGTGGCCTCCACACCAAAGCAACACATAATTGTTGAACCTAATTATAAATATTCTTATGAAATAACTTGATAAGTACATTGTCTTAGCTCATCAGCTGCTAAGCTAAGCTAGCTGCAGCTGCATCTAGCCTGACTGCAGCTAAGCTAAGCAAAACGTGGTGAACTTATGTGCCCAACAGGTGCAAATGTGTGAACACACGAATAATGAAAACTGGGGGGAAACAAAAAAACAACTGCTGCAAATAAAAATTGCTGTAAATATAGAAAAAAGAGTCAAAAACCTACAAAAAAAAAACCCCAAAACAAATACAAGCTAAAAATGCAGCAATCACAGACAAATGTTGTAACTATGGGAAATATAAGCAAAAGAGGAAATGCAGGAAACTTGCTCCACAGAACTGAAGTACTCCACACCACTAGGGGGAGCCAACCACCAAATCATATGGGACTGGATCGTCAGTAACGATGGGATTTTATGATTTAATGAGACGTCCAGAAGAAAAGGTGCTTTTAGAACAGCAGCTAATTTTACATAGGTAATATTACCAGCTCCAGACTCCCCCTAGTGGCCTGGAGTACTTCCATTTTGTAGACAAAGTTTGAAACATTTAATATTTGCTTTCTGTTTTTGCTAGGGCTTCCCCTATTTCTTCCTTTTCCTGTGGTGGCTTTAAATGGAAGAAATGCTTTGTTGATTGTAGGTTTTTCTGTTATTTTCTGTGATTGCAGCATTTTTCTTTTCCATTTGATTTTTTGTGTTTCATGGATTTTGCACCATTCATGTGTTTGCACCTGCTAGCCACCATAGCAATTGCTCATTTTCAACTTTATAAATGAAAAATTAGCACCAGCGTGTGCAAGAAGCACATTAAACAAATTGATTTTAATAGGCTCTGGTCTACATTTTGTCTTAGAAATGCTCTGAATTTGCACTAAATCTGAAAAGAAACAAGCTAACATACAGAGAAATACAAACAAGTTTCCATAACAAGAGTTGAAGCACTCACAATTGCAAATAAGAGATAGCATATTGTCTCCACCTAACACAGCTGGGGAAGTTTTGCTATTTTATTTAAGTTGCAGCAACTTATTGGGCTTTCCTTCGAGTTGCAGACCAGTAATAATAATTTTTTTGTTCTGTGGTATTGATTAAAATTTGGACCAAGCATTATCCGCCACCAGAGATGTAGCAATAACAGCAACAAGTCAACATAGTTCCCTTTAATTACAGCTCCTCTGCTGCAGGATTGTGCAGTGCTGTGTAGTCTTGTATAATTAGATGACAAATTGACAAAACAGCATCAATAGCTTTTCCCTCAAGTAATTGACATACTCTATTGATTCCAGTCCAGGAGGCATTCTGCATGAACAAAAACCTCGTTAAACACTTTCTTTCTGCACATAGTGACATCAACAATATGCATGAATGCATACAGTCCTTCCTTCACCGCACAAAAACTGTTTCAGGCTTTTCTCCCCGTGTTTTTACTCGACCCTGCTCAACACCTTCACTTCCTGACCTACCTCCCAGTTCTCCTCTCACCCTCTTCTTTTCTCTTTATTGTTGTGAAACAGGAGAGAAGAGTGGCGCAGTCCAACCCAATGGCAAGCCGCTCTAAGATGTTCTGAAATACACTCTGGAGGCAACGCTGCAATATTTGCCTCGTCAGGCTCTCTGGGGGTTTGGAGAAGCAGCTCTTCGCCGCAAATTCAATTTGTTTGGATTCCCATGTTGATAAGTCAGCTAAAAATACACAAAACCTGCAATATAGTAAATGAATAATACAACTGGGAGCCATGCGGAAAAATTGGACGCACATTTATGTTCAGTTTTTAGAATTGTTGAGATATTCAAGTCCATTTTGGTACAGAAGGGGATTAGGACCACTGGAAAAAAATTCTGACTCTAATCTCTGAGTTCTGAGATTAAAGTCAAAATTCTGAAATTAAAGTCTCAGAATTCGGAGAAAAAATCCTGAATTCTTTTGATTTTAGATTAATCTAAAAAAACGTTCTGACTTTAATCTCTGAGTTCTGAGATTAAAGTGAAAATTGTGAGATTAATCTAAAAAAAGTTCTGACTTTAATCTCTGAGTTCTGAGATTAAAGTGAAAATTGTGAGATTAATCTAAAAAAAGTTCTGACTTTAATCTCTGAGTTCTGAGGTTAAAGTCAAAATTCTGAGATTAATCTAAAAAAAAGTCAGAATTCTGAGAAAAAATTCCAAATTCTATTGATTCCAGAATTCTGACTTTTTTTTTTTCTTTTTTTTTAAGATCGATCTAAAATGAAGTTCTGACCTTTTTCAGATTAATCTCAGAATTCTAAGAAAAAAAAAATCTGAATTGTGAGAATTAAAATGACATTTGTCAATATCTGTAAGCACATCTGATAAAAGCACTCCTCAGAAGGGAGTGAGTTCGTACACACGCTCACCTCTGCCGTGTCTCCACGTGGTCTTGCGCCTGTGTGAAAAGGTTTTGCGAATACGAACATCCCGCACCTCAAATGTTCGGCTTCGGATAAGACGTGGGAAAGCCTTGATGGCCCGCAACCGCCTGCCAACAGCTAAAATCCAGAAACTGAGATGGGGAAACTCTAAAACGCTCATTTCTGCCTTTTTAATAGTTTAAGCATCAAATGAACCTTAATATTCAATAATGCACGCAGTGGAAATAGTCTTGGCAGTGCTGTTGAAGCTAATAGCTACAGTCACTCTTATTTACACTCTCGGGGACACAAAGAAAATGAATGTTGCTAATCGATTGGCTGCTTTTACAAACACCAGCCAATAGTGGGACAAGCCGCATTGGGCCAAGGGATTTTAGCTTCCCAAGCAATAAGCAAATGTTCCACAAATATTTTGGAGCTTCTTTCCAAAAATCAGCTTTTAAAATAACGACTGTGCTTCTGATGTTCCGTATCTGATCTCTGAGAACGTTGGGATCCAGCGGATCGCCTGCAGAGATCAACCCCTCATCTCTAGTCCTACAAAAACCCGTCTTTTTGTTTTTGACAGTTGATCTTCGTCACAAAGCGACTGACCACCGGGTGTGTCTTCTGTGTTCAGATCTGATGCCCAGATGAAGGCTTATGCTTGTTTCTTTTCTCTGCTCCCTCTCGCTGTAGACTTGCACCATCCTTTCCTTTTTCTGTAGCCGGTGGGGGAGCAAACTGCTCTCTTCTTGTGGAAGAAGAGAGGCTATTTTCAGATGGAAGCAGCGGCGCTATAGACTGTTAGAAGATGGGGAGCGGAATAAAGAGGAGGGTAAAGAATGAATGTTTTTATCGACGGATCGATTCTGTTGCTGCAGGGTTGTGCTAGAATAAAATGTTGAGTCACTCATAACCAGAACATTTTAAGGATAAATCAAGATACACTCAAGTTAACTTACTGCAGTGCGTTTATGTTTTCGGTCCACCGATCGGCCGGCCACCTTAATCCTCAGGTGTGACAATCAGGGCTCATTATCTGCAGCACGCTGAGCGTGTCCGTCAAAGCCCAGAGCTTCGTCCGTCTCTCACTTTGCCCTAACTGTTCTGGCACACAGCTGAGGATTTGTTCAGGATCACAGAGTGCTGGTTGTTTTTTTAGAAGGATCCTTATTTCAGTGCATTCTCCTCACCAATAATTGACTGCTTGGCAACCTGAGTGCCAGGCTTGAATTGAAATGTCAGGCTTTGTGTCAGTGTGGAAAAGCCCAATAGAGGAGCTTAGAGCCACACAGATGGAGATGGTTTGGCCAGTGAAGCGACGTGATGAGTGTAATTATCTTTACAAGTGGGATTGCAACGAGCAAACACTGTCTCCTGCAATGATAACGACGCCTTTGTAAACATTTTTGTTTCGCAGTTTTCAAGTTACAACCAAAAACTTTGCTGTGTTATTGGGATTTTATGCAAAAGATACAACATAGACAATAATTGAAGTAGAAGGAAAATGTCAAGTTTTTATTTCTATTTATTTTTTTGTTATTTGTGTAAGTTTGAAATTCATTTTAGAAGGATCCTGATTTCAGTGCATTCTCCTCACCAGTAATCGACTGCTTGGCAACCCAAGTGCCAGACTTGAATTGAAATTTCAAAGTAACAACCACAGACTTTGTTTTGTTGGGATTTTATGAGACACAACATAGACAATAACTTAAGTAAAAGGAAAATGTTAAATTTTTCTAGCCATCCATCCCTTTTCTAACACCCTTGTCCCTTAGTGGGGTAGGGAGGGTTGGTGGTGCCTATCTCCAGCTAACGTTACGGGTGAGAGGCGGGGTCACCCTGGACAGGTCACCAGTCTGTCGCAGGGCAACACAGAGACAGACAGGACACACAACCATGCACAGAGAGACCAATTAACCTGACAGTCATGTTTTTGGACTGTGGGAGGAAGCCGGAGTACCTGGAGAGAACCCACCATGCACAGGAAGAACATGCAAACTCCAGGCAGGAAGATCCCGGGCCGGGAGTCGAACCCAGGACCTTCTTCCTGCAAGGCAACAGTGCTACCAACTCCTCCACTGTGCAGCTCATGTAAAGTTTTTATTATTTCTTTTTAAATTATTTATAAAAGTTTGAAAAGTGAAGTGTGGATTTGTTTCACTACCCCTTTTACTCTGAAGTCCATGAATAAAATAACCAACTGGCTTTAGAGGTAATTGGTAAATAGAGTCCAACTGTCCAAATCCAGTTATGCGAAGGTTTGTTAGAGGATGTTGGTGAACAAACAGCATCATAAAACCAAGGAACACAACAGACAGATCATGGAGAAAATTAAGGCTGTTTTCACAGCCGATAGTCCGGTAGACCCGGTTCGATTGGGCATCTAAGTTACAACATGTGTTACATTTTCAGCTGCTGTGTTTGCTTTCACACTGCATTGTGTCAGATGAACCAAACTTTTTGAAGAACTTGTTCCCAACCTCGCCTCTGGTGGCGCTGCACCAAGAACCACTGAAGGAAACGACACAAAAACCTCTGAAGAAGACATTCTTCACAAAATATAAAAAAAGGCAGATTTTAGTGGTTGTAGGATTTCTTTTTCATTTTGGTAAAAGACCATGAGCAATTTCTCCCACTAGCTGTTCACTTGCTTGTTTATTTTGGTTGTATTTACCCAGAATGCCCTGCTCTATAGTCCCCTTCCTGCTTACGAAGAGGTCTCCAGTTCACTTGGTGTTCACATATGCATTCAAACCGCACCAAAATTCACTTTAATTGAACCAAGACCGAGGTTTGTAGGTGGATCAGAGTTCACTGGTTTGGTCTGCATCAGAGTTTGATTGCGTGTTCACATTTCCAAAAACTAACCGGATTTTCTGATCAAATAAACTAAAGTTTGATTAAAATGGACTAAACAGAATCCTAAAGCAAAACAGAGTTTTAAAAAAAAACCATCTCACAGAGCAACCTGCATCCTAAAAAGTAAATGCAGTAGACCCTCTGGTAGTATAGTTTGAATGGTTCAAACAAAAAATGTACTTTAGCATGCAGCAGTGGAAAGCGAATTATTGCTACTCTAGAAGCTAACAGCAACGTTCTTCCTTATGTCAGCTGTTGGGGGTTCAGCCAATCAGTGCAAAGGAAAACGATGGTCCTGGATTGGCTGCTTTGCAAATGGCAGCCAAACACGAGTCAAGCTTCATCTTCTTCAATAAGCAGGTTTTCTGCACATAATGTGGAGTGACTCAAATGAGGGGAAAAATAGATTGAAAATTGATGTTCAGTACATTTTTATGGCGGTTGGCAAAAAAAATAGTTCAGTCTCCTGATGTGTAAAGTTGGCAGGTTCAAACCTTGCAGCTGGAATCGGTTCTGCAAAGTCTCGACTCGGAGGGCAAACGCACAGGAAACCTTTCAGTTGTCTTTATTTTAAAAATTAAAAACCATGCATCATTTCACTCCTGACTGTCAGAATCTGTTGGGTTTTTTGATTCTCCGGTTCTGCTTTCTGTACAGAAACATTTCTGCTAAATTTATGCCGTTTTTTTACTTTCTGGGAGCCTCCTTAATGGATTCACCTTTTCTTATGCTACGGTGTGGTTAGCATGAGGAAAAGTGGAGGAGAATTACAGGAGCGCTGGGTTCTGTTTTGGAAAATGTTGGAAGCAGAAATGCAGCAGGCATACAAAGAATCGTCGTCTTCAATATTTTAACATGGAGGCCTAATAGGAATTCCCTTTCTTGCTGCCACTAGCTCTGTGTATAAAACAATGCATGCCTCTGTTCCTGTTGTTTTATGCATTATTAACGTTGAGCTTGTTTCTACTCCCTTTTACATTGTGGGAAACCTTTTTACAACGTCTTCAGAATGAAGCCGCAGAGTAATGAGGGAAAAACCAGAGCCGACCCATAAAGGCGCCCAGATTAGGACAAATTAAAGCGACTTTGATCGTTTCTGCTAAACATTTTGAGTCCAGTAACAATAAGTATCCAAATTGTAATAATGGAAGTGTTAAAAATTAAAGCTTTCAGAATCTTTTATTGTTTTATTTTGAAAGAGAAATAGTATCTGTTGGTTTCGTGCCTTGTTTACGTGAATTAACCGATGCGGAGCTTCGAATTACAATAAATTATTCAATAGTAAATTCACACTTTTATTTTGAAAAGAGCAAGCTTAAGTTTGAAATGTTAGCAGTATTTTTTTTTTTTTGTCACTGTTAGTTAACCTTGTAATGGAGAATCTACAAGGTAAAAATTAAAGCTTTTATTTTGAAAACTGCTTTTTTTTATATGGCAAATAAGCCCCTTTTCAGGTCTGGTTTAGTCACGCTACTATTGAAACAATTGCAAGAATCCTATAAAATTGGACTTTTTTCCTTCCTTAAGTTTTATTTTGAAAGGCCAATCTAATAACAGTTTTTTATATCTATTTTAGACCATTTTCCTATGTGGGAATCAATTTCTGCACGTCTAAACTTTGAAATATTAAAACTTAAACTTTGGAAAATGCTCTTTAATGAGCTTTTAATTTGAAAGGGCAACAGAATCCTCTTTTCAGGTTTAGTCACATTAGTAATGTGAGGTTGTAAGGTTCTACCCAGTGACATCTTTGCTTTTATTTTGAAAGGATTCTTCAATATTTATTTTGAAATTCCAAACTTTTAACTTTTACTCTAATATAGACCCGTTTCAAATATCTAAACTGTGAAGCGTCAACGCTTTTAATTTGTAAAGTGTCTCTAACCTTTATTTTGAAAGGGCAGCATAATCACATGTTACGATCTGGTTTTGTCATGTTAATGTGGAGCCAACCTTTTTAAATAATTTACTGTGTTACATCTTTAAACTTTTAATTTGAAGAGAATACATGAGTGCTTTATTTTGAAAGACTAACATTTTAGTTTTTCGTCTTAGTCAACTTAGTGCAAATGTTTGCTTCTGAACTAATATATACTATAAATTACTAAAGCTTTTATTTTGAAGCTGCAGCATAATTCCCCTTCTTGTAATTGAACCAACCTTTTCAAGAATTTGATTAAATTTAATGTCTATGCTCTTATTTTGAAGATAATATTTCAGCTTTATTGTGAATAACCTGATAAATCTTGTAGTTTGGACCCAAAGGTCAATTTATTTTTGCAGTTATATATTTTTGAAAGTAGTAATCTGTTAAGATTTCACATTATGCTATATAATTTATTAATCTTTAATAATAATTAACCATAAAGCAAGTTGTGGCAAATGCAACAATGATCATGATGTATAGGGAATAATCAAGGGATTCTATTTGTAAAAATAAACGAATGAACAGCTTTTTTTTTTCTGCTTTCTGCAGATATAAAAGCATAAAGCGAAGCTGAGGGATGGAGAAGCAGCTGAGAACTCATCAATACTGGTGTCAAATCAAAGTGCCGTTCGACTTGAAGCAATCGATGTCGGTCCGACAAACTGAGCTCCTTTTGTGACATTAAAACTTTCCTTCCAACATGGAGGCCAGATAGTTGCTCTCTGACACCGAGCAGCTGCAGAGGTTGCCTTCATGTGAAACCGCTGAGTTCGTTGAGGCGGTTTGTTCTTTTTTAAATCCGTGTGACTGGAGTTCCGGGATGATTTATTTCTCTACAGGTTGGAGGTCTTTTCTTGCGCTTTGCCGGACTTGCGGGCATCCGTTAACATCTGTGCCAAGGCCTCAGAGAGCTCGTTACGTCTTGCTTTTCAAAAGAAGAGCAGCGGCTTTTCGATGTCGGGGTCTACCTTTCAAAGTCTTGAATCGATGAAACGGATCACAAAGCCGTGACTCAACATTTCTGTCAACATTTCCTTCTGATTAATTAGTTTTTCCACGTTTTTGTTACAGTTTTACTCTGCCGTTTTTTTGTAAAAATCATCATTTAGCTCCGAGTTTCGATAAGATTCATGAAGCCTGATTACTACCTGATTGGTAAGATCAGGAAATCACTTTCAGTCATCACTCCAGTTTTCTCTCTCCAAGGGAGGCAGAAGAAGCTTCTGGATTTAAGGAGTGATTACTTCTTCAGTTGGTCCGGGTGGTTTTCCTGTAATGAAGGGAAATTTATTCTGACTAAAATAATAAAAACAGAAGAAAGCTGTAGTAACGCGTTCTTCTCCCACAGCACCGCTTGTTAGAAATGTCAAAATTTCCTATCAGGTATTGTACAAGTATAGAAAGAGTCCCAACTTTTTAATGTGATGTTTCAGTGAGTGTAGCGTAGAAAGAGTCTGACGTTTTAATGAGCCGTCTGGGTTCAAAGAGGCGCGTTCCCCAACATGGAGCGAGCTGCAGGATCTATAAAACCTCCACAGCAGCGCAGCGCAGCGCAGAGCAGAGCAGCCTGCTTGTATTTTCACTTGTACACACACCGAGGTCACTTTAGCTGTAGAGGCTGTTACATTTACCCGACAATCAGAACAGCAAACACTCAAACCTCAGATTAATTTCTCTTCGTCTGTTGAAACAGCTGAGTCCGCTCTCAAACAGAGAGAAGCAGCGGACGGTGCTGTACGGGCTTATCGTTCTTTCTCTAAAAATAAAACGTCTTTATTTCTGTAATACCCCCGACAACTTAAAACATTACAATATAGTCCAGAATGTAGTTTATTCAGTTGAAAACATGATTCTTTCCAGAGATGCACGATGTTATCGGCATGTACCGACATTAGCGGTAAAATTTAAAATCGGACATTCCGTCAAAATAACTCACTGACATAAAATGTCTTGTTTTTATATGACAAATCAGCGACAATGATGTCATATTTGCACTTTTTGAGTGTTGTCGTTGTCTTAGAGAGCAAATAACATGAATAAATTTGCAAGTCGAAAGTGCTACGCTCCTTTTTAGCATTTGGATTTGGTAGCAGACTAAATTGGCGACGATAATGCCGTATTTTAATTCCAAAGTAGAGACAGCCAGATAGTTTTATTAACTAAGCAGATATAGGAAAAAAATATTGGCGTAAATAAAAAATATCGACATATTGAATATCGGCCCAAAATGCAATATCGTGCATCCCAAAATAAAATATTTCAAGTGTTAATTTCAGCTCGTTTCAATGACTTTGGCTCAGAAAAACAATAATTTCCTTGACACATTTTCGCAGAAATCAGAGCCACGGTTCATCTTTATCGAAATCCAAAGTGTTTGCAGAGGTCATAATAATTATATGTAAACATTTTGTCTGATCTTTTTTGGAAACGCTTGAAAACTTGTTACCAACTGGAACTCTCTCCTGAAGGACGGCGTGTTTAACGAGCAGCCATATGGTGAAATGAAGATTGAGCACAGGCGTTTAACGAGTAATTATTTAATAAATACACCACTTGGAAACTTGTTGAATCATCCCGGGTTCACTTTGAAGATTTCAACATATGGCTCTTTTTTTTTTTTTATCTGAACAACGTCAGCAAAGAGATTACAGAGCAAAGGGTAAATAATAAGTATGACCGCTGTTGGAGTTCATTTTATTTGAATGAAATTCATGTGATAAAACAGAAATATTAAATACAAGAATTGTACATATTTCTCTACTTTTATTTCTCTAGTTTATGCCCAAGTCTGAGTAACTTAAACTTAAGTTTCTCTGCACTCATTTATAGATTATTTTTAGATTAACGTATTTGCATGTGAATGCTTATTTACTTTTTCATGTTTTATTTATATTAGGTCATATTGAATTACTTGCATCACTCTGAGGTGTATATATATATATATATATATATATATATATATATATCTGTTAAACTTTATCTTTTATAATTATATTTCTTTTATTTACTTTTTACTACTCTTATGGCAAACCTTGTAAA